>JAWWLR010000128.1:35851518-35863083 GCA_035041075.1 Acraspis erinacei | reverse complement strand
GAATATACTAACACACGCAATGAGATGTTCGAAGGTGGGAGCCCCCTCACGTGTTCGTTCGCTCGGCAGGTCTCGGTACCGAGCTGCTCGTTCTCTCGGCGAACGAGTGTATATTATAAATAATATATAACAATTAATTCCGAAGTTAAGATATATATTTTTATCAATTATCAAAAGTATTGTCCTTGCCGGCCTTTTCGGTTTGAAAATGTATCCGTTTTGGTAGAAATTTAATCTTTAATGTTGATAAAAATGCAACTTTTTCGTTGAAAATTTTCTTGAAATATCACTTTGATGTGTTTAAAACTCAATTATTGTCGTAGAAAATTCATATTTTCGTATTGAAAATAAATTAAAAATTTGGTAGAAAATACAACTTTTTTGTTGAAAATTCATATTTTGAATTGAAAATGAACATATTCGGTTAAAAGTGGAATTAATTTGTTCAAAATTAATGTTTTTGGTTAAAGATTCATCATTTTAGTTGAAAATTTTTTTTCTAGTTTAAAATGCAACTATTTTCTTGAAGTATCACCTTTACGGGTTGAACATTAAATTATTTCTGTAGAAAATTCATATTATCGGTTTGAAAATAATTGGAAAGTTTAACTTTTATGATCAAAAGTCATATATTTTTAATTAAAAAATGGTTTTTTACAATTAATTTGAGATTTATTAGGTTAAAGTGCAACCTCGTCGTTAAAAATTATTTTTTAAATTGAAGATTTATAATTTCGGTTGAAAATTTAATTTTTTTGATCAAATTTGATTCGTTGAAGATTCGTCATTTCAAATGTCAATTTTTATCATATATCACAAATTTATTTTCTTGGCTATTCTATTATTTAAAATATCAGATACTATGAAATACAATTATTTTGTATTTTGATTTAAAAAACTTAATTATTTTTAGGATAAAGTTCTTAGGATTTAATTTAAATTTTAAGCAAGAATAAACTGGCTTTTGCCACTTTGGTACTTCCAGTTCGTTACTCTTGTAAAGCATTGAATGAGACTAAATTATTTAAAAAGTCAATGAACCCCAAGTAAATTGGTGTTTCCTTAAGGGCATTTGGCAGTCTTGCACGTGACCAATTACATGGTTTATATTTGGCGGCCTTGTACTTTGAATAATTTAAAGATTGTGTCGAAATTTTGGGAAATGGTTCAAAATATGTAAGGACACGTTTTCTGGTCCATTTGAGATTTATTTTGTTTAAATAGTGAAATTTTATTAATTTTTAATTTGTCATGTAAGTGAGAATAGGGTTTTAGAGCCCCAGGTAAAATCGAATTAATAAAATTGTATTGTTTAAACTAGCTAAAAACTCAAAGGTGCCAGGCAGACATGTCCTTATATATTTTGAACCATTTCACAATTTTGCAACGCAATATATTCATTTTTGTAATTATAAAGGCACATACCATAATTGGTTACACGAAGGACTGCCACGCGTTCTTAAAAGCAAAAATATATCACGGAAAATAATTATTATCGACTCATTTTTTTATACTCTGTAAGATTTCTTTTTCAGTCCAAACATAAAAAGAATCGTGTTCGTTTTGAAAGATGTTTTTTTTTTAATAAAATGTTTATTGTTTTATTCTTCATGCAATAAAATTTATTTTCAACATAAAATTTCAAATTTAAACCAATTAGTAGAATTTAAAAAAAAAATTATTTTTCAATAAAATGTCATAGGCGATATTTCAATCCACAATAAATTTAATTTTAAATCAAAATAGTTGAATTCAATTAAACCAGATTAATTTTTAACTAAAAAGTTGCATTTATAATTAAAAAACACGAAATTGATAACAAAGGGGATATATTTTCAAATCGCAAAGAAAAGCAAGAACAATATTTTTGATGATTGATGAAAATTTATATCTTAACTTATGGATTAACATATAATATTTAGACAACCAAGACATTGCATTTTTGTTCAAAACTTCCAATTTCTTTCGAACAATTTTAACATTTTAAATCTTTTGTTTTATAATACTGATTTTTGATAAAAATTATGGAACTTTAAAACCTACTGATTTTGGTGTGAAATGTTAGATTTCTGGTAAAATAAACGCTATCAAAGCAAAAAAAAACAAATATAGCTAAAAAATTTTTATTCATAAAATTATAATAATTTTTAGTTATTGATTTTTTTAAATGGAAGTTATGATATCTATTTAAAAATGTTAATTTGATTTCGAAATTGTTTTATTATTTTTATTGTACTATTTTAATGAACTTTTTAGTTTAACATTTTATTATTTGTTTAAAAATTTAACAATTTTTGGAAATTCAACTGTTTCGTCAGAAATGTACTTTTTCTTTATAATGCATATTATATTACCTGTTTTTTTAATTGTCTTCTTAATTAAAACATGTATTTGTTTTAGTAGAAATTGCATTTTTTTAGTAAAATGCAAATATTTAGTTGAAAATTCAACTGTTTTGTTGAGAATTCAACTTTTTTATTTAAAGTTCAACTAATTTATAAAAAATTGACTTTTTAAATTCATATTTTGTTGTTAAAAAGTCAACTGAAGTCTTTATTGGATGAAAATTCAACTATTTTGTTTTTATTTTGACTTTTCGAAATACAAATCAATCTGTTTTAGCAAAAATTTCATCTATCTTGGAAAAAATTCCACTATTCGGTTGAATATTCAATACTTTTGTTAAAAAATCATATTTTTTGGTTGATAATTCAATTTTTGTGCTGGAAATTCGTCTTTCGGCTTGAAGGTTCAACAATTTAGGTGAACTGTTTTTTTTCCTTCATGACTAAGAAATCTTTATATGTTGAAAATTATTTTTTTTAAATTAAATTTCATCCTTTTTGGTTGAAATATCAACTATTACATTTTTTTGTTGAGAATTCATCTTTTTAGGTTGAAAATACAATTATTTCGTTGAAAATTTAAGTATTTCGTTAAAAAGTCATTTTTTAAATAAATAAAATAAAAAATGAATATCTAAAATATTGTTTTTACTCCGTTTATAAAAGATCTTATGATGAAAATAAAAAGCTGGTCAAGGAAAAATCAGGGAATTTTGAAAATAAATTTTGAACCTGCAAATAATGTATTATCTTAAATACAAAAAGATCATTTTCATTGCATTATTGATATGCAATTTCGAAATTGCAAAAATGAAAAAATTAGAATTAGATATTTTGACAAATAGCCTTTTTCTGCTCGTTTGGCGAGAGGACCTTTTTCTATTTATTTTAATTTAAGAAAATGCTCAGGATAAGGAAAAGAAGCCATTTAATTAAAACAAATCAAGCACTTATAAAAAATACGTTTATCAAAAGTAACGCATTTGGTATAAACAAAAAATTCATTCTACACATTGAAAAATTAACAATAAAAATTCCCTTTGAGTAGCGCATTCTGATTTTCCAGTGTTTCTGCGATGACTGTACAATGATTTCGGGCGACTAAATAAATCTACATTTATACAATAAAATAGATCACTTTGAAAAAATCAGTCTTCTTGTGTCTTCCGCACAAAGAAACAGTTTCAGAGAAATGATAACAGAAACTTGTGCTGAAGACAATATTCTTCAAAATTCATAAAAATAGATGTGATTTCTCTGCTTTGTACATTTGTTGTAATTCTCTTCTTACTTACTCTATAATAATAATAATAATTTATTATTATATATAAGTTACTAAATTAAGGTCATAAAACGTCGTTCAGTCAAACTGTAAAGAACGATCGCTGGACGATTTTTTTCATTTCGTACTTCCCGAATTTCCTCGCAAATAAGCTTTATGTGTTCTTTGTGTCGAGGAAACCTGAAATCATTACGTTTTTTTACAATTTAAATAATTAGCCGAGTAACAACTGAAAAGAATTCAAGATTCTTGATCAATTTGTCAACTGAGGTAAAAGTATTTTCTTTTATTTCAAATATCATGAATACTGTTTCAATAATTTGTCAATTTATACTCACATATCTATCACTACTTGAATACTTTTCTCGAAAATGTTCTCTTCTTCATCTACATCCAGGAAATTAGTAATCGATCGAAGGACAGCCAGTTCGAGAAAGACAGCAAATACCTCCACACGAACCTTTAACAAATTATTTCGTTAAAAATAATAATTCATCCAATTATAAATAAATCATAAAATTATATTTGACATCTATTGAAACCCGTAAGATCTCTAAGATCCCTTAGAATATTTTAAAATACCTTTAAAAAATCTCTAACAAGCTCTGAAATTCTATGAAACCCTTTTAAATGTTTTCAAATCCTTGGAAATCCTATGACATCTCTTCAATGTTGTGAAATTCCTTTAAAAAAATGTAATTCCTGTAAACCTTTAAAATCCTACGAAATCCTCTGCAATGCATGTAGAATCTTTTAAAATCCAGTAAACACGAATTATATTATAAAAATGTCAAATATATAAATTTTTAAAGCTGTAACTGGCCGATTTCATGTGAAATTTTCTAAAAGCCCTCGAAACTTTTGGAAGGCCCTAAAAATCTCTAAGAAATCTTAAAAATTTTGAGCAATTTTTTAATGAAATCCTTTGATATCCGTTTACGTTTTTTCGAATTAGTTGAAATCTTTTAAAATTATAGTAAACATGAATTATATTATAAAAATGTCAAATGTTCCGATTTTTAAAGCTGAAATCGACCTATTTAATTTGTGAAATCGGACAGTCTGGCCCTGGTGATGTCACAAATTTGTTTTGGGGCTGAAATATATTGTTTTTCAGGACAAAATATGAGACATTTATTTTTTGTTTTTCACCAAATTTCTTTCCATAAGCTTAGGGTTACTTGCATTTTTAGATGAATTCTGAAAAAGTTAACAAAAATTCACTTTAAAAGTTGCAACTTATTTCTTAAATTATAAAATAAATTTTTCAAAATATTAATTATTTTTGTGAATATGCTTAGTTTTATTTCTTAAAGAAGTTAAAATTATATATATTTACAATATATTATATATAGTTACAAAATTTCGAAATATCAGATATTTTAAATTAAAAAAATGATGATATTATATAGCAGAAAAAAGAAAAGAAAAAAGGAAAATAAGTAAAAAAGTAAAATTAATCAAAACAGAGCAGTAAACATCATAATTTCATCAATGTTCTTATTTAACATCTAAATGCTGTCAATTGATTCTTTTAGAAATATACTGAAAGTTACGAAATTATAATGTAACAAAAGTAACGGACAATTTTACGAAATATCAGATATTTTTCATAAAATAGTGAAACTGTAACGGAGTTTTTGCAAATTTACCAGAAATTACAAAAAAAGTTTTTTAATTTTGAGTTACATATAACGGCATAAAACTTCCATTACTCGAAACGTAACATATTTTTGTCACAAAGTTTCCAAATTTTCAGATGCAATGTATCATAAAATTCCGTAACGGCAACTTAAATGTACGGAACTTGTAACTTAATTTTCCCAAATTTATCATAATTCGCCGAAATTTGTCATCGAGATGAAATAAATAAAAAACTCGAATATTTAAAAATACCTAAAATCTAATTACCCAAAGAGAAAATGTTTAAAAAATTAAAACTTCCAAATTTTTAAATTAACAAAAATAAAACTACCGAAAATGTTAATTAACTAAATTGGTATAATACGAAATTAATAAATTCTAGTAATATGTATCTAAATTTCTGAAATTCCAAATTACCAAAACCTATTTTCGTTAGTTTCATTTTTTTCGGTAATTTTAAATTTTTGATATTTTCAAGTTCGGTAATTATATTTTCGGCATGTTTCAACATTTGTGATTTTTTATTTTCGGCTAAATTATGTTATTTCATCCTTTAAATCATCAGATATATCCCTGATATTACTATGAATCTAACAAAAAATCAAGAAGAAATCAAATGTAGCCGTTTGAGAAAATTAACTTCCGAGTTTATTCGAAAACTGTACGCCATTATGGTAATTTAAAAAATTTCAAGTTCCTTTAAGGAATTTCAAAGAGTCATGCATATTGTACTACAAGCTGCAACAAAGAAAATTAAATTGTGTCAATTTGTTCCCAAAATACGATTTTTTAGACAATTTTCGTGTATATAACAATAATATGCGTCTCATCTTTTGTCTTGGAAAACCATATGAAATGAGTCAATTATGTAAAAAAATGCAGATTTCTGCGTCAATACTATTTTAGCGGGTCGATATTCAAACGTTTAGGAAATTTTGTATCATTCTGACATAATTCAAAATGTCAAAAGTTTCGCGTTTAATCTTGAAGGGTTGTTAAATTTTTCGCTGAAAATATCGTTTTATCATTTTTAATTATTTTTGAATTAATAGAACGTGTAGTAACTTTGATGTCTCAAAGGATGGATCAACCTAATGTTGAAAGGCCCAATAACATGTTTATTAATCTGAAATTTACCGTCATTACAGTTACACAGTTAACTTTTTTTAAATGTATTATTTCCTTCATACCTGAGCTAATACAACTGAATTTCATGCAAAACGATTATCAGTGATAAGGTGTTCGTGTTATGTAAAATATGTGTTGCAAGAAATAAACAACCACAGCCTTATCAAACAAAGCTTTTCTAGCGCTTACCCCAAATTCTTGTACAAATCAGCTGTGACAAAAAATTAAAATTAAACGCATATATTATATACATTTTATATTCAGAGATGTTATTTTTGGAAGACAGTGAATAATCTTTTTGATGCTTTAAACTCATAAATTTCTTTGCTTTGAAATATTTCTATCATTACGAAATGGGTAACGAATGTGAAAGATTAAAAAGTATAATTTTTTATCAAAATCTTCAATTTGTTCAATACTATATAATTATATTATTTATATTTGTATAAGTATTTGTACTGTACGTAAACGACATTTCAAAATAATTCAAAGGAATTGACAGATTTCCAGTGATTTCAAAGGATTTAAACAGACTTTAAGGGATTTTAAGATATTTAAAATGACTACAAAGTATTTCAAAGAATTTCCAAATTTTTAAGAAATGTTTTAAGGTTTCTAAACCTTTTTAGGGATTTCATGAGAACGTTATAGGCATTTCAAAAGATTTCAAGGGATTACAAAACTTTAAAGTATTTCAAACGATTCAAACTTGTGGTATGACTTAGGAAACTTGTAGCTAAAATCTCAAGTTCACATTACACAGTCTTTGAAGTATTATCTTTAATTTAAGCCAATAAAACTTAATAAATCTTTATGGGTTCTCGACTAAAAACATCGAAAGCTAAAATTTGGTTTCTTAACCTCAACTTATGCTGTGGCCAAATTTTAACAGCCGCTTTCATTGGATTTGGGTCTTGTTATTTATATCCAAAGACATATTTGGCGAGCATAAGCATAATTGTATGTCAGTTTTAGAACAGATTCTTATCTGATACTAAAAAAGCGCCGCTCAAAAAATACATAACGCTGTTGAGATATATTTGTTTAAATACAAAATTGCGTTAAACAGACTATTTTTTATGATACCTGAAGTACATTTTTTTCCTCAAATAAAATTAAATATGATAAATATCTGCGACCAATAACATAAAAATGAAGTGTTTTTTTTTATCTTCATGAAGATATTCGCAAAACTGTGAAATGATTAAGTTTTACGCAGAATGCTCCTAATTTCTCAACATTTCTTTATTAATATTGATGCCTCTGTGAAGATAAAAAAATTAAAAGCAAATCACAGGTTATGCTTATTGAAAACCACATTGTCTGCATTTTACAAAATTTGATTTGAAATAAAATAATAATTATTCAGTTTTAACTCGTCTAGGATTCTGCAAACACAGAATAGGGTCACAGTAAATCCCAGAGATATTATTGATCTGAAGTTGGATAAAAACGTTGCAAGCAATTGACAACTAAAAGTTTCGAAGATGGATAATTTTAATCTGTCTTGTGATAAAAATTATCTGACTTCAGATAAATGTAGTTTTCAATTTTTTGCAGCGTTTGGATCTAACTTCAGATAAATAATGTCTCTGGGGTTTATCTGTGGTCAATTCTTATGCTGTTAAGATTGTAAATTATGACGCAACCTGTTGATCTTTCATTTGCGAAACAAAAGTCAATTAATGAAATACAAATATTCTAAATTTAAAATTACCCTAATGCATGAGATAGCGAAGACAACATATAATGAAAGATCTTGTAACGTGACTATTATAATTCCACTCACTGTACACGTAATGAAGATCGTCATCAGTATCTTGCTCTTAGGCGTGGCAAATTTCGTTCATTCTGAACATAATGGTAAATATAATGGGATAATATAATAATACATAACATTAGATGCATACTAAATTTTAGTATATTAAGATAAATTCTCAAAGAATTGTTCTCCCAAATGCTCATTTAAACATTTGAAATTATTGCTAAAAACAAATGACCTATTAAACAGCTTTTCAAATTTCTCTTGGAACACAGAAGTTTTTTGCTCAGCCATATTGAAGCTTATTTTTACAAGAGATATCAAGATAGAGCCTAGTTTTAATGCCAGGTCTGGCATTAACTTGAGTCACGGTAAATATATATCTACAAAGGTATTTCTGCTTGCAGCTTTTGATCCAGAGTTCATCACAAAAGGAGCAACTCCTAGATCAGTTAATGTTTATGGCGTTTTTTATTACCGAAACAGAGGAGGTCAGTTTGTAAATCTAATCGGCGAAAGTTATCATATTGTGGCAAGAAATACATTTTATATAATTGGAATATATTTAGGCAAAGACGGTAAAGAAATTTATCCAATATATGATTTTGCAAAGCGTCAGATTTTCCTGACTAGACACTTCCATCTACATATTGTAGTGGGACCAATATTGCATCAAGAGTATGATAATTATTTTGTGAAGCTTCGCGCGCCCAAGCACCCAGCTTCGCCCTGATAATATAATTGAAAATTGTATTAAAATGTGGATGTATTGTTCAATTTCTAACACCTTAATCCGGTTTCGGATAAAATTCTATATACTTTGTAATGATAAAATTATATCAATATAAAGAAATATACGAGTTTGAAGCATCACAGAGCTTATACACTACATATATCTTCCCATAATAATACCCCTGCCTACGACATATGCTTTTAATTTTTAATTTTTTCCAAATAATTCAACAAGAATTTGATTCAAGCAACAGGAAAGTTTTGTTTTTGAAATCTGGTTATTATTAATGAAGCTCCGGTCGTTTCTGTTTTATAATAAAATATTCAAAAGATGTATAAGCTTGGAAAAATCTATAAGTCTGAATGAATTAGTGTTAGCATGAACTTTCTCTGTCGAGCCAAAAAAGTAGCTTATTTCTTGTTTTTTTGGTCCTCTAGAAGATATGTAAGCCCAGAAAAATCGGAGGCTGACACTTATAAATCATTCTTGTAAGTGTACTCGTCTGTCCGTTTTATAACAGATTCTTAAAAGTTAATTTAATGTCTCGTTTTCGTATCAATATTTGACAGATGAAATGGACTCTAATCCTAATTGTTTGATAATTTTGGGATAAGATCTTGGGGTTGTGTTTAATTAAGTAACGAAATTGTGACTTATCTTGAAGACCCTAACGAATTCAAAATTAGCAATTTCAAAAACCTTCTTGTTCCATGTTTCACACAAAACCCGATAAAACATGGAATTTCTATCTAATATCGGCAAGAAAATTCGAGTCATCTGGCTTTGACGTCAGAAAAGTGAAGAAAAAATGGTAGCTCAATGAATGAAGGATCGTTTTAAAGTCCCAAATGTTCTACATTAATGAACCTCAAACGTGTACAATAAGAGGCGCCTCGAAAAAATAAATATTGACGGCGGTCGTTATTCAAGGAAACCTGAGAAGCAGCAGACTTGCACGCCGAGACGAGAATTTCGCGGATCTCGCCTTATATTGCCCGTATTAGAACAATAGTAACATCTGAAGAATTATTTAAATTAAATTTTTCTGAAAAAAAAGATCTGCTCACTTCGCTTCACTGGGAATCAAACTACCGAATTTCCGATTGCTGGTCGGGTGCTTCTCAATTAAACTGTAAGAGAGTTCGAAAGCAAAATCCTTTTTCAGAAATACACGCTATCTCAAGCCAGGTGTTCCATTTATGATACGAGCAATTGTAAGCAATCTGTATATCAATCTATACTATCAATCGAGTTAACTCTTCAAATAACAGACAAATACTTAAGGTAATTTCTGTCTAGTTGGCAAATAAATAATTCTTTTTTTTAAATTATATTTTATTCGAAAAAGATCTACTCACTTCGCTCCACTGGGAATCGAACCACAGAACTTCCGATTGCTGGTCACATTGTCTTGTCCACTCTATATGAACTATAATATATGCGTTTTTCTAAGTTGAGATCAAAATTATTATTTTTGGGTTTGAGTGTGGTATGATTCTGCGACCAATAGTGAAACATGCGAGCTTATGGCACTCGACAAGTTTAGGTAAGTTCTTCTCGAAAAACGGCTTTTTGAAATTCCAACTTCAAAAATGCCCCGGTGACAACTTTTTTAACTAAGAGGGTTTCTTTCTCGACCTGAAATGCCGAGAATTTATCCTGAATGCCCCTAAACACATATGTAACTCTATACCGACCATTAAGGCCCTTGTCATGTGGACGCCCAGATATAACTTTTTCCCCTGGGCTGCCTGATTATGAAGACAAAATTGTGGACTTGGTACTATCCAGAAGATCAAACTGACCATCTAAATGCTGATACTCAATGTTTGACTATCCATTTTTCTCCGTGCAGAACACTTTGGAATCAGTCAGAGAAAAACCGCGAAAATATTCAAAAAGGTCATTACTGAGGATGAGTCATGAGTTTATACGGCTATTTTTTTTGTTATTTGTTAGGTTTATTTCTGCATAAGATACATCTATTTAAATCAGCGTAAAAAATCGCTGAGCCTGGCGCTAGCTAAGCATGAAACGTTAAACCAGACGTAGGGCCTGTTAGATAAAGAGTAAATATATTTGTTACATCAGAAAGATGGGGATTTATTTTTTCATCTGTCAAGCTAAGACTAGGTCTAGTGAGGCTTTTCATGCCAAGGTAGCCGTGTAGATAATTACCGAAAAACTATTCTCTCGTATGGAGAAGCTAATCAAGCGCTAGTCTAGACAAGCTAGAATAAATGATGAACAAAAAATTCTTTGTTGTTAATGTACATTTTGAATTTTGTATACTGTTATACACCCCGCATATTTTTTTAAATGTGAAAAAAATTATTTGGATTTAAAAGTTAGAAACTTATGTTGGGTCCTGATAGGCTAGTCAATATCCGATTAGGACCCGAAAAGACCGTCTATATTAGACATTCTAGACAATGTCCTAACTGGAAGCAAGTCTGACCTGATCATTTCTACACGGGTAGCAAATCGTTTTAGTACCAGGTATAACTCTAGCTTGAGCAACGGTAAATATATCTGCAAGGGTATTCCTGCTTGCAGATTCGGATCCAGGGCTCATCACTAAAGGAGCAACTCCTAGATCTGGTAGGTTTCCTTAATAATATTGAATCAACTATCTAACATAAAGAACATAATTTGGAAGCTCTAGCTAGCA
>JAWWLR010000128.1:35685893-35698344 GCA_035041075.1 Acraspis erinacei | reverse complement strand
GGGACTAAGTCGAATAAATTGAAGTTTGTCGACATTATATTGATGTCCGTCACCAAAATCTAACTTGCTAGGTTGCGCAATGCATCTGGTAATAGGAGATCTGGATCTGATACGTGTAAAAGATATGGTGGAAGAAGCTCTAGCTCGAGAATCAGATCTGGCTGGCGAACACGGTCTGACTGTAGGAAGAGATCTGTCAGGAGAAACATGACTGCTTGATGAAGAAGGATATTCGGAATGACCAATACCGGGTATAGGCTTGCCATCAGGTAAACAGTCAAATTGTGAACTTAAAACTGCAAGAAGAAACAAGGAATTATTTTGTTTGGAATGTTGTTTCATCATGCAGAATTCCAATGCGAGATTCGGCAAATTGAGGTTAGTTTGTAGTGGGAAACTGATTGTAAGCTGGACTCGCAGTATGTGTACGAACTTGAGTTTATCAGTCGCGGTGAATTTTACGATAGGAATTAGTAGTTGGGCATCTCCGAACTAATGGAAACTTTCCCGCAATTATTTCTTTTGTGCAAAAAGTAGTTTGTCAATTGCGATATCAGTATATATTGAAGGGTAGCAAACCAGAATGGGTTTTTCCAGTTTTTCATGATTTATGCGACGATAAAATATTCAATTTAAAAAAAAGTGAACAATTGGATTTTTGAAAATTTGTGAAGTATCACCTTATGTCGTCGTAAGGCCCTTTATTCAAATAGTCAAGTAAGCAAGCTTCGGACAAAGGTCATGACATTTTTGCGCTTCTTTGTTCTAATATACCGTTTCGTTTTAATTTCATAAAAATTCTGTACCAATAGCGATCGTTATTCGAAATCGATTTCTATCACACATTAATTCTAGATTTCCGCGAAATAAGTTCGTATTAAATATCTTATTTTATCTGACATAACTAAAAGAGTTTTGAAGAGAAATGCAATCTGGTTAAATGCAATTAATTTGGACAAATAGTTATTTGCGGAACAATCAGAAAATATATTCTTTTGTCAAAATTATCTTCCATTACAAAAGTGGAACTTCTTTTACATTTGATTTTAAAATAATCTTTCTGCATGAAATATTATCCTTTTGCAAACAAACACCGCTTAATCTTGAAGCTACATAATTCTATTTCAGCAAAACAGATTTTCCAGTTATTGAAAAGAAATGCTTTTATTTTAAATAAAATTTCTCGCAGAGTGTGATGCTTAATAATTTATATTTACCAATAGAATTAAGGACGACCACCGAGATAATCACCGAAGTATAAACGACCTGCATTTTCAAAATCAGTGTAAAAACTGAACATTGCTTTGTAAAAAATTTAATTAACGCTATATCAAATCAAGATACTAGTGTTTGTTTAGAGAATATATGCCGTATCCAACCTGTTATTTCGTATCTCTTAGCTGCTGATATTATATTTTTGAGATAAGCATATCTAAATATCAGAAGCCTTTTTAAGGAAAATAATACCATTAGCTCAATCGAGGATATTTTGGAAAGAAAATCTGAATCGCCATCTAAAATTTTTTAAACATTTAAAAGCCTCATATATACTTAAAACATATGACATTATGGCCTCGTAAATGTGGGAGATATGGCAAGAAATATTTGTTTCTTAATGAAATTCTTAAATAAAATTAGCATGTCCCTAAAGAAATCGTTGCGCAGCAGATGATGTGCGCTACGTCACGCGTTAGAAAAAATTAGTTTTAAAGTTGTTGGCCTTATTGATGGTATTTAAAAAAAATTATTTTCAATAAAAAAATTTTAGTTTTAAAGATATATTTAATTGAGAACGTTTGCCCTTCACCTATAGTCTGATACCGATTGGGTAAGACTGCTTTTATTTGCGTTAGGATATTATGAAATTAAGATAACTAAATCATATTACCTAAAGCTGACGTTTAACTGTCCTCGAATATCAACATATTTTTAAGCGTTTCCTAACATTTTGACACATATCTTATCGGATTTTAAAGACTTTATGGAACTTTAAGGAATTAAGAGTATTTATATACATTTTTTCTATTACGCTCTCATTATAAGTGAGATGTTATGCACTGGAAACGATACCTAAAATAGCCCTATTTAGGATATGCCGTAACATTTTTACTTTGGGTACAGCGTACTGTAAAGTAACTGAGACTGTGAAGCGATTGGCTAGTGGGCTTTTTTATATGCACTTTATGTCACGTTGAGTACAGGGACCCAAAATTTGGCAGCTAGACGTACATTATGACTAACTGGTGTGATAAAAAATAGTGGGTTACTTTTCCTTCATCCCGAGAATTAAATTCAATTGGATTGTAATGAATTCAATTTGATTGGAACGCATTGGTTTAGAATGGAATGAATTGAATTGGATTTGAATGAAGTGAATTGGATTGGTATCAAATCGATTGCATTGCCATGTATTAGATTGGAGTGGATTGAGTTGAATTTTAATGGATTAGAATGAAATGGACTGAATTGAATTGTATTGGATTGGACTCGATTGAATTCGATGCGATGAAATGATTCGAATTGTATTGCAGTGGCATGAATTTAATAAGATCGGCATTAATTACACAGGATTGAATTCGAATTGATTGGATTGGATTGGAGTGCAAGAAGTTGGATGGCTTTAAATTTCCTTTTTGCATTTATGATCGACTGGTGTTATAAAAAATACTGTGTGATACTCGGCCGCTGCAAGGCACCCTGCCTATTGTGAATTGTAGTACACGATAAATGTGCCACTTAGGGTTCTTGTATCAAAGATATCTATTAAGACGAAGAGTCATTAATGTCATATAGGATGTGAGTTAATGGATACTTTCGGAAACCAAGTCAAATGATTTAGTATGTAGACCCCTTTCTCGGAAGTTGGTCTCTGCAGATGGTGTTTTCTATTTACCAATCTCATTTTGATCAAATGCATTTCTGCCCAGAACTTACGTGCAGACTGGAAAATCTGGAAATGTCGAAAGCTATCTAAAGAACAGTTTTCAAGGAAAAATCCACATTATCGCTTGCTATGCGAAATTTGCTGCGCGCTTCCTGCTAGGGGCAATGTAAATGATTCTTTTCCTCAAGCAAAAGAATTTAGTATTCATTATTATTTTATTACACCATTAAGCCGTTTTCCTTTCGGGGTACGCGTGACTCACTCGGCGGGGAAGGGAGTAGTGTGAGGAGAGGAAAATGAAGTTGGACATGCCAGACTGAACTTTCTGCAGATCATTGATTATTGATCCTTCTACTTTGGTGCAAAAGTTGATTTGCGTTCAAACTCATGAACAATTAATTGTGAATTCAAATGAAAATATGCTTTATCTTATAATGAAAATCTGTAAATTCTATTTCGGAAGGGGATCCTTCAGACAGATGTTCGATATTATCCCTGTTAAAAAGAGATCAAATCTTTTAGAAAATTTACTAAGACAAATACTAGAAAGAATCGCTCCCAAAGTGGAGGGCTAAGAAGACAGATCATTCTCTGAATATTCCGACGCGTATAATTATTATTCTTATTCTGATGCCGAAGCTTCCTCTCCTCCGCCCAAAGAAACTACGTGATGGAAAGTTCCTGGTTTTTCAGTGCAAAATTCGCTTTTACGTCACACTAATAAAGAGATTATAGATTTGCTGCCTGCAACCAAGAAGCTAGGGCCAAGAGTCCCGAAACCGACGGAGGAACTGGAAAATCAGGGCATCAAATGTCAACGCCTTGGAAGTGACATTTCGAACAAAATTCGCTATATAAAGCGCAAAAAAATGGAGGGCTGTCCTAAACTTTTCAGCATTACTAATTAATGCGCAACTAAACTTAGCCTTCCACACCCATCTTCTGGATCTATTAGGCAGATTCGATGTTGGTCTCGGTACGCTCACTCATGGTTTGCTTCTTCAAAGGAAAGAATTTCAATCAGCCAATATATCCTTCGTGCATAAGCATCTAACTGTAAGTCAGGATGTAAAGCAGATTCTCTTTGAAAATAAATCTCCAAAGTGAGTATCTGAGATAATTTCGTTCAGTGCACATGCGGCAGACGATTGAATTAAATTTCAATGAGAAGAAAACCCTTTGCACCAAAAATAACTATATAGCTTCCCTTCTCGCTTTTGGTCTACCCTCAGAAAAACATATTTTAAATCAAAAAGAATTGAGTGCATTATTAAAAATAACATGGTGGGTTCTATAATTTTTTTCCAAACCTCAAAATCATCTAGGTCTGGGCAGTCACAAACTTTTGGAAGAGATAGAGAATCAAGAGATAGAGCGATATAGAAAGAGGGTACTCGTAAAAAACCATATACGCGGCCCTCATCTAATAGAGGCGGTTTCCATCAGTCCTAACCCTCCTTGAGAACAAGCATGTGAAACAGATAAAGGAAGTCTGGATTGAGAAATCTCTTTTTTATCTCTCTTAGTTCTCATTTTCACCATTTTCCCTTTCCTATTTTCCTTCCACTTTTCTGATTTCCCTTTTCGTTTCCCCTCTTTACTTTTGAGCCGTTCCCTTTTCTCATTTTACCCTTCCTGTTTCCTAATTCCCCTCTCCCTTTTCACTCTTTATCATTTCCCTTCCACTTTACCACGTCCCTTCACATTTACCCCCTCTAACATGTCCCCCCATTCCTTCCTACATTTTACTTTCCATTTTCTCCCTTTACTTTTCGCTTTTACCCATTCTGCTATAACGTTTCCAAATTCCAAAATTTGCCCTTTTCCCCTTTCTTTATTTCTCCGTTCCCTTTACCTTTTTCTTTTTCTACTCTCCCATTTCCCCATTTTTTTCGTTTTCTCACTTCCGACTTTTTATTTCTTATTGTCCGTTTGCCTTCTCACCCTTTTAGGTTTCTAATGTTTTACTTCTCTTTTCCTTCACCCATTCACTTTCACTGTTTCGCTTTGCCCTTCCTCTTTTAACCTTTCTCTCTGCACCCTTTCCCAGTACCCCTTAAACTTTTTCCCATTTCCCCCTTTAAATTTCCCCATTTTCCCCTTTCTTATTTTCCCCATTCCCCTTTATAATTTCGCATTCCCATTTTCACACTTTCACCTTTACCCACTTCCCCGTTCCCTTTACCCTTGTTCTTTTTCTTTTTCTGAAATTTCCCCTTTTATTTTTCCCTTTACTTCTACAAGGCCTATAAATCAGATGCTTCATAAAATTAGAAAACCCGTATCCTATGGGAATGCGAACTTAATTTCATACGCCCAAGGAATTTTTTCAAGTGAATTACTAATTACGTAACTTCAAATATGTTTCTCTTTTGTGGATTTCACAACCTTTGGAACAAATACAAATTACAATAAACTCAAATTACGTCAGACAAGTTGTCATTGGCGTAACACCAAGAAAAGATGTACTCTTCTGTCAAAAGGATGTTTCAAGATACAATTGGAATTTTCACTTAAATTTGAGTTGGAAATTAATTTTATTTCATTAGAAAATAATCTTTTGCACGGAATATTATTCTTTTGAGACAAGCTTTACCTAATATTTTTACGCAAAACAGATTGTCCAGTTGTTGAAAAAAACATGATTCTATTTCAAGTACATTTATTATATTTACCGATCGAATTAAGGAGGACCGCCAAGATGAAGGCCAGAGTAGAAACGAACTTCATTTTTTAAAAATTAGTGAAAAGACTAATAATTGTGTTCGTTGAAAATTTAGATAACACTGTAGCTAATGAATAGTATAGTGTTTCTTTAACAAAAATAGGCGATGTCTTACTTGTTATTTCATATGTTTAAGCTTATTAGATTGTATCTGTAAGATGATCATATTTCCGTGTCATCGTTTGCTCTAAGGTAAAAAATTCCATCACATCAATCATAATTCGTAGACAAAAAGTCTGGCCTCCTATAGAATGAAAATATATGACATAATGGCTTCGTAAATAGAGGTAATACGCAACGTACTTCGGGCTGTGAACGCTTTTCATTGAACGTGTGGGAAACGACATGTTAGAATTTGCAAAGAAAAACCTTATTCCATCGACTGCTTCGAGAATATTTATTCAGTGTAATACACACATAAAGTTTCGGAATTGGCCCGATTCGTTCATAAGATTGTCTAATATCAAACATGAAAATTTATGATCATATTATGTAGAATATTGAAATCTAGTTGAAATTTAGTTGATTAACTAAATTTCAATTATTTAAACAAATGGAATTTGCTCACATTTTTTTCAAATAAATTTTTCTTTTTCCTAAAAATTATTACTATTGGTTACTATTTCATACATTTCATTCTTTTCTATGAGTAAGCTCTTTAATCAGGTTACGATATCGATGAAACCAGAGACTAAACGATGATATTATAGATCCAATGTATAGCAGGTGGGATAATATAATAGATTCGGGCGATTAATAAAAATAGATAAGTACACTTTCACTGAAAATATGGAATGTCACTAATAAATTATAGCGTAAACATTATAAGAAACTAAATTCCATTTTCGGAAATTTCCTCTTCTGTCAAAATAATGATTTTTGTAACAAATGGAACTTTCTCTTAAATTTAAGGTAAAGAGAATTTTAGTTTCTCTAAAAAAATCTTTTCTAGCAAACCAAGAAATTTTAAATATTCGCGACAAAATGATCGATTTACCGGCCCGTGGGGGTTTCTGCATTAGACAATCGGCATCCAATCATACGTCTGTTTTACACGACATTGAAAGGAAAATGTTTAACTTAGATTGCGTGATCAGAGAAAATACGATAAAAAAACTCTTGGAATCATTTGGGATTCTCAACGCGATGTTCTAACCTACACGGTACGAGCAATCGATGCTCAAAACAAGTCCACAAAAAGAAAAATTATATGAGAAATTTCAAAAACCTTCTATCCTCTGGGCCTCTTTGGACCTGTAAGTCTTTGCGCTACGGTTCTGATACAGGATTGTTGGAAAGCTAAAATCACTTGGGACGAATCGCTACCTGAAGACATCCAGACCAAATGGAAATCATGGGTTGACCAACTCCCTTGTCTGCAGTAGTTCTCGATGCCTAGCAATTTATTATGTGTGCATCCAGTAGAGATCGAGATCCATGGATTTTGTTATGCAAGTTTTCAGGGTTATGGGGCATGTCTTTTCCTCAGAGTTTTAGGTTCGAAGGGTTTCGTTACAGTTAACCTTGTTTGTAGCAAATCCATAGTGGCTCCGTTAAGTGGTATCACGATTCCGCGGTTAGAACTTTGTGCAGCGGTGCTTCTCAAGAAACTCTACGTCGAATGGAATCCCTAATTCGAGTTTCCAATAAAGAAAACGTTCTTATGGTCAGATTCGGCAACCGTACTTTGTTGGATAAAAACGGCTCCGCATTTGTTAAAGACGTTTGAGGCTAATAGGGTCACAGATATTCAGTAGGTGATCGAGTTCAATGGAGACATGTCCGGTCTTAGGATAATCCAGCTGACGCTCTCTCTAAGGGACAACTACCAGCAGATTTTGTCAAACCTTCTCTTTGGATTGTAGGTCCTAGTTGGCTAGTTTGTCCTGAAGAAGAATGGCCTAGGTTGGTTGTATTAACATCGACTGAAGTACGAGGTGTCAAGGGGGGTATTTGTTTGCTCAATACGGGGAAGTTCGACTACATCTTTTCTCGCGTTTAATCATTTCTACGGCTCATAAGGTTTTTCGCTTACTTTCTACATTGGAAGAAGCTGAAATCTAAAAGAAATAGTCCATTGTCATGCCAGGAGATCATAAATGCTGAAGGTCGCTTAATCACGATGATACAACGCGAGAGATTCTCGGAGGAAATGAAACTTCTCGCCACCGCTCGCTGATCGGCTCCGAGTGAAGTCTCCATCGCGTATAGAAAGGCTACGAAATTAGGCGAATTAAGTCCGTTTCTTGACGCGTAGGATCTCATTCGTGTAGGTGGTAGGTTGAAGAAAGCAGATCTATGTTGCAATCAAAAGCAGCCTCTGTTGTTACCTAGTAAACATCAGATTACTGACATCGACGTGTGTTAACCTCTCTCTTTCATACTTTCAAACTATTCTGCCTCTTTATCATCCCTACTCCTCCCTTATCTCCCATTTTTAAGTCACTCTCTCGCTGTGGCTTTCTTTTCCAAAAACGACTAGATATGTGTCAAACGGTACGTACCGTTCGATAGTAAATGTTATTTGTGCTGAATCAAAGACTTCCTTTTTTCTGGTTCCGTTTCGCTTTTTCGCTCAAGTTAAGTTCTTTCGCCCTTTGGCAACCAATGTCTTCGTTTTCGTATTTGGAAATTAGACAACACATCTTACAGCTAGATGTCTCTCAGTGCCCGCCCTTTGAGAACCTAAGAATTCTCTCTGATGATTCGCCCTATGCAACTGCCTACATATAATCAGTGCAGGGTTGCATGCGCCGATTGGCAGCCTCTGTCTGCGTATTGTTTTTGCAGCTTGTTTAATAAATCTGATTCTTAGTGAACGTGAAGGCATTTTTTTCGCATGCCAACGAAGTAAGTATTCATGGTTTAAGGAAAATGAAACTGCTGATGCTAGACTGGACTTTTTGCAGATCGATGAGTATTAGTCCTTCTAATTTGGCGCAAAAGTTGAGTTGCGGTACAAATGAAGGCGAATCAATTATAATGTCAATAAAGAATATGCGTTCTATTATGACAGGGGCGTTGTGAAATAGTTGAAACAGCCTGTAGACTGTGACATCCACAAGATGGATCAGTATGGATACAGTATGATAATCCAGATGCTTACTTCGGGCTAACAAGGCTCGGTAATGTTTGGGTTGCCAAAAATTACGATGAAGCACTGAATATAACGTACACAAAAATTATTCTTCTCATAATTTCTTTAATTTGTGAAAATATAAAAAACATCTGTACAAAAGTTAAAAGCTTAAATAAATTAACATAAATCAAGGAATTAAATATTTCGATTACGGAAGTTCATATAATTTATTAGCATTTTCAAAGAAAGCAGATTTTTATTAGTTTAGAATCATTTGTACCTATAATAATAAAAAAAAAACTAATTTATTTCAAATTCATAGGCTCCGTAAATATAATTTTAGCTTTATTTTTAGCTTTATGAAGTGCTAAAAAATAATCGTTTTAGTATAAAGATATTTTTTTCCTACATTTTTTATTGATAAAGAAAATATAAAAAGCAGTGAAATAGATTTTAATTCACATACATGATAAACTTTTTTCAAAAATACATATTTAAGAAGAATATCACATTTATCCACATAATGACTATCTAACGTGTCTCGATTTTCATAAAGGTAGTTTCGAAAGGTGTCGTTTCCCATTGTCTTTCTTACTCTTTTTGTAATGAGATTAATGACGTGGAGAATTATGATCTATACATTCTATTTTATAACGCCGTATGTTTTCGGCTCTGCGGCCTACTGGAATTTCTTTAATTTCATCCTTTGTCAATGGGGTAATCTTGCCACTTTCCATGTTAATTTTTACACGTCCTCTGCTAGTCTTGCGTCCGTCCAGGAAAAAAATTAACTTAGTCGGCGGAAAAGTGTATTTCCGCAGTTCAAATACCCAGCGCCGATTCCAATAGGGACTAAGTCGAATAAATTGAAGTTTGTCGACATTATATTGATGTCCGTCACCAAAATCTAACTTGCTAGGTTGCGTCACGCATCTGGTAATAGGAGATCTGGATCTGATACGTGTAAAAGATATGGTAGAAGATGTTCTAGCTGGAGAATCAGATCTGGCTGGAGAATCAGGTCTGGCTGTAGGAAGAGATCTGTCAGGAGAAACATGTCTGCTTGATGAAGAAGGATAGTCGGAATGACGAATACCGGGTATAGGCTTGCCATTCGGTAAACAGTCAAATTGTGAACTTAAAACTGCAAGCAAACACAGGGGATTATTTTGTTTGGAATGTTGTTTCATCCTGCAGAATTCCAATGCGAGATTCGGAAAATTGAGGGTAGGTTTTACTGGGAAACTTATTGTAAGCTGGACTCGCAGTATGTGTACGAACTTGAGTTTATAAGTCCGGGTGAATTTTGCGATAGGAATTACTAGTTGGGCATCTCCGAACTAATGGAACCTTTCCCGCAATTATTTCTTATGTGTAAAAAGTAGTTGGTCTATTAAGATATCATTATATATTGAAGAGTAGCAAACCAGCATGGGGTTTTCCACTTTTTTCATGACTTATACGTCAATAAAAAATGCAATTTGTAAATAAAAGTGAACAATTGGATTTTTGCAAATTTGTGAAGTATTACCTTATGCCGTCGTAAGACCCCTTATTTAAATAGTCAATTAAGCAAGCATCGGACAAAGGTCATGAAATTTCTGCGCTTCTTTTCTCTAATATACTGTTTCGTTCTAATTTCATAACAATTCTGTACCAGTAGCGAATGTTATTCGAAACCGATTTTTATCACACATTAATTGTAGATTTCCGCGAAACAAGCTCGTATTAAATACCTGATTTCATCTGACATAACTAACAGAGTTTTGAAGAGAAAAGCAATCTGGTTAAATGAAAATTAGTTTGGACAAATATTTATTTGCGGTCCACTCAGAAAAGTATATTCTTTTGTCAGAATTATGTTTCATGACAAGAGTGGAACTTCTTTTACATTTGATTCTAAAATAATCTTTCTGCATGAAATATTATCCTTTTGCAAGCAAACACCGCTTAATCTTGAAGCTACATGATTCTATTTCAGCAAAACAGATTTTCCAGTTATTGAAAAGAAATGCTTTTATTTTAAATAAAATTTCTCGCAGAGTGTGATGCTTAATAATTTATATATACCAATAGAATTAATGATGACCACCGAGATAATCACCGAAGTATAAACGACCTGCATTTTCAAAATCAAGGTAAAAACTGATCATTGCTTTGTGAAAAATTTAGTTAACGCTATATCAAATCAAGATACTAGAGTTTGTTTAGCGAATATATGCGGTATCCAACCTGTTATTTCATATCTCTTTGCTGCTGATATTATATTTTTGAGATAAGCATATTTAGATTTCATAAGCCTTTTTAAGGAAAATAATTCCATTAGCTCAATGGAGGCTATTTTGGAAAGAAAATCTGAATCGTCATCTAAAATTTTTCAAACATTTAAAAGCCTCATATAGACTTAAAATCATATTACCCCAAACTGACGTTAATTGTTCTCGAATATCAACAGATTTTTAAGCGTTTTATAAAATTTTGACACATATCTTATCGGATTTTAAAGATTTTGTGGAACTTTAAGGATTTAAGAGTATTTACATATTTATTTTGTACTACGCCCTCATTATAAGTGAGATGTTATGCACTTGAAATGATACCTAAAATAGCACTTTTTAGTATAGGCCGTAAAATTTGTACTTTGGATGCAGCGTACTGAAAAGTAACTGAGACTGTAAACCGATTGGCTATTGGGCTCTTTTATATGTACTTTATGTCACGATGAATACAGGGACCAAAAATTTGGCAGCTAGACGTACATTATGAATATCTGGTGTGATAAAAAATAGTGGGTTACTTGTCCTTCATCTCGAGAAATAAATTAAATTGGATTGGATTGTGATAAATTGAATTGCATTTGAACGCATTGGTTTAGAATGGAATGAATTGAATTGGATTTCAATGAAGTGAATTGGATTGGTATCAAATGGATTGCATTTCCATGTTTTACATTGGAGTGAAGTGAGTTGGATTTTAATGGATTGGAGTGAAATGGAATTGACTGGAATCAATTACGTTGGGTTGGACTAGATTAAATTTGAGGCGATGAATTGATTCGAATTGTATTACGGTGGATTGGATTCGAGTGGTTCCGATTGTAATGAATTTGATTGGATTTCGATGAATTGCTATGGACTGGACTGGCATGGATCTAATAAGATCGGCATTAATTATTCCGGACTGAATTTGAATTGTTTGGATTAAATTGGAGTGCAAGAAGTTGGATTGCTTTAAATTTCCTTTTTGCACTTATGATCGACTGGTGTGATAAAAAATACTATGTGACACTCGGCCGCTGCAGGGAACCCTGCCTATTGTAAATTGTAGTACACGAAAAAAGTGCCACTTGGGATTCTTGCATCAAAGATATCTATTAAGATGAAGAGGCATTAATGGCATATAGGATGTGATTTAACGGAGACTTTCGGATACCACGACAAATGATTTAGTATGTAGACCACTTTCTCGCAAGTTGGTCTCTGCAGGTGTTGTTTTCTATTTACCCAGCATATCTTGAGACCAACATGGGTTAAAAGAACTAAGTATCTCAAAAAAAAACGTAAGATCTAATCCAGATTGATCATCTTACAACCAATTTTCGGGATTTATAGCTGTGTCAGACGGTTACAGAGGCAAAAGCTTTACGCTTGAAAAAAATCAAATCCATTGCAGCCCAGAACTTACCTGCAGACTGGAAAATCTGGAAATTTCGAAAGCTATCTGAAAAAGAGTTTTTAGGAAAAAATCAAGATTATCGCTTGAT
>JAWWLR010000128.1:35393185-35408227 GCA_035041075.1 Acraspis erinacei | reverse complement strand
TCGGGACCACCCCTGGACAATTGTCCGCGACTGCCTATTAATTTTTTTTGTAACCATATTCAGCAGAAACCCTTGGTGCAGGGACCCTCTATCCGCAACCCGAGGACGCGTTCGGTGGCTTTGTCATAGGCCTTCGATTTGATTCTAGAGGAATCAATCCGAACCGAATAATAAAATAAATAAATAATTAAATTAAATTAATTAATTAAATTAATTAATTAAATTATTATTTTTTTAATTAATTATTTTTTATTATTTTTAAATTAAATTATTTTTAATTAATTATTATTAATCAATTAATAATTAATTAAATTAAATAATTAAATTATATATATATGTTACTAATGTTACTTAGGTTTTCATATGTTACTCCAATAGCGTTGAAAGCAATCAAATTTGTCACCTTTTTTCTTTAAGTTCCATAAAGACCTGATTAATATATTTTTTTAGTTGAATTAATAGTACAGTATAGTATTTGAGGTTATAATTTCGTGACTAATAAATCCAAACATATTTTTTCAATCTTATATGCCATTCATACTTGCGAGGGAGATTTATAGTAGTTTCATAAGTTTTAGTACCTGAAAGTAAAGAACGGTTTATAGAATAAGCAGAAAAAATAGAACCAAATTATTTTAAATGCATCTTGGAAGAAGCAGCAATAGACTTCTTAGAAAAAATTAGTTTTAGTCGATATTGTTTGTCTTATAATAGTTATTTGATTTGTGTTGTCTTCTATAATCCTACTAAACAATCGTAATCTATAGACTCCAAGTTTTTTTTATTTAATTAGCTAATACCAAAGAAATTATTTTCAGTCAAATGCAACAAACAAAATTGTAGGGAATATACCAATGAGAAAAATGAGCTATTGTTTCGTCAATATTGGATAATAATTACGATTGTTTATTAAGAATATAGATAAAACAGATGTAAAGAACTATTATTAGACCAATAATTTTCACATAACCAAATTTTGTTTAAGAAATGTATTGCTGTCTTGTCCAAAATATAGTGACATTAATCTTGATTCTGTTTTTCTTTCTTCCATACGCCGTTCTTTAGTTTGAGGTTATGTCAACCGGTCAAGAGTCTTGATCGATATTTTGTTGTACAAGTAAACATTCAGCATTTTTGAAATAAATGATTTTCATATTTTTTACCTTAAAATACAAATATAAGTATGATAAATGTTTGCTATAATGCGGCAATTCACGAACTATGAATATCGAATATGACATAATCGTAAAACTCGACAATATTAACCTGCTATTATCTTGAGATGAATATGATCTAATTTTGTGTATATATTCGCTCTAATTTTTTCATCGTTTAAAAGCCCTATCTTAAGTATGGATGAACGTTTGACTTTAGGAGAATAAAATATAGCATTTATAGCATTTTAAATTTTTAGTTGAGGGAATTGATTATGAAGCACTTAATGCTCTTTCACCTGGCAGTAATTTCCTGGAGAAGCTTTTAGAAAATGAGTCATTGAATTAATTGAATTAATCAGTCCGGCCAGTACTTTTAAAATATTCGTGAGTTAAAAATTAAAATCGCACAATAGGCTTCTCTTCCTTAGAAATCAGTAAAGATATACTTAATTTGAATTTCCTGCAGGAAGGATTAATGAAATACTCGATAAGACTCGTCGAGCAAAGAGATCTGATTGTGAGACACATAAAGAAAATGTAGAATCTCACAATGGTGACGACGCTTCTTTAACAAAAAAAGAATTTTTCGACAATCTCCCGTCTCTGGTAAAAGAACCTTTAAAGGAATATATTTCTACGTTCATATTTTATATACTGAAAAAATGCAATTATTTAGTGATCAAAATCAAAGACTATTTTTTAAGAATTCTACAAGGAAAGAAAAATGATTGGAAAAGTATTATTTCTATCATTTTTTTTCTAGGATTTGTATCACATTTTATTCAATACGTTTAAGGGTAGAGTGATAATTAAAGCAAGAATTATCTGATGGCGGTCAAAGCTCAGTAGTATACATTATCATTTCGCATTTGTTTTATTTCACCGATCCCTTCGGCCAACCGTAAGAATTAAAATTTAATACAGAGTCTAAATCTGTATTTTTTTTTGCATAAACTTTGATGTATATGTTGCAGGTTTCAGTTTAAAAACTATCATTATGAAATTTTAGCAAAAACAATTTGTGAACTGTTTCAAAATGAGGATCTCGCAATTTACTATGTAGAGCCAAAAACCGAAGGGCCTAAACAAAAAATAAAATAATAATAAGTTACTTGGGATAAAATTTGTCGTGCTCTTAAAAAGATATTACTTTCTCTGTTCAGGATTTCAAAAAATATTAATTTTCTAATAAAATTCTTCTCGAATTAAACATGCCAGGCCTTATATAAAAAATTTATCTAACTCATAAACCTAATAATATGAGTCAAAATATTGTATCCAAATTATCTTTTATTTAAAAAATATTATTATTCTGTGATATAAAAAACGATACCATTTTATATCGAAATCTGATATAAATCTGTTAATGATCAATTGTAGAATGCAGGATAGCTATTGAGTAGTTACGATTTAACATTTTGCCATGGAACGATATCAAAAAATACTGGGATGCAAGTTTTCCAGATAGAGACGAAATGAGAAAAGATAATAGAAGGACTGTTCATTCTTTCCTCGAGGAATTTCCAATTATAAAACATCCTGATGGCTATACTCTGGTACTTTGGAGCAGATAGTTTTAATAGAAATCTAGTCATTTTGTAAAAAAACCCCTTAAGGTAATAACAATTCTGCTTCTAGCTTGAACGTGATTACGAAAAAATTTTTAAAGACGATGCAAGAAAGTTTTACGATGGATGGCCGAATTTTACACAGAAGTTGCATGAATTAATGGAAAGTGATCTGCATGATGAACAATGTAAAACTGTATTTCAAAGTTTGGAACACCCCAATATAGAACGTGGTAAATATTATATGGAAAAAATATGTTATATATCAAATTTTGCAATTGATTAGAATTTTCGATTTACGATAAATATCCTTTTCCAGATGTTCAAGATCTTACGCTTCTGACTTTCATTTCTGGTTTATGTCCACCTACGTGTAGAATAAGAGGATCAAAAACCAAAGTTTGGAAACCATCTATCCCAGAATCGTCTTCAGGCTTTATTTTACACGTCAAAGTAAGAATTTGTACAATTTAAAAACTATCGACCCTGTTCGATAATACTTTGTGATAATATTATTTAGTTTTTTATTGTAGGCAGCTGCAGAGCTCGAAAATCAACGCAAAAAGTGCGTGGAATTGATTGCTCACTACAAAATACCTTTGCAGCCATACCTGATCATTGTTGGAACAAATCTTGAATCCATTCAGGCTTCATATATAAACGTAGACAAAACTTTGTATAAATTGGAATCGCCGTTGATGGTTGTTACAAAATTTTTCACGTTCTCAATGCGAAGTACCCCCCGGAAAGTGAACAGGTTTGGCTGTTTTTGCAGCAAAATTTATATATGTACGAAACTGAACATGATAAAAAAAATTAAGCGAGTCATTAGACTAAAAAGTAAATTTAAAAATATGGTTTAAAACTGCACTACAAGCTTTATGTTTTGCAAAACACTCCCGTAATTTTTTCATTGTAAAAAATGATTTCCTTCTGAACTTAAACTTAAGTTCTAAAAAGTTTAAGCCTTGTGTACTTATTGCATAATTTAAGAAAAGTACCTGAAATAAGATTTTCATATGCAATTTTACGTCAAAAGAATAACTGCTAAACAGTATTCTCATGACTACGGATCTCATTTTTCATAATACACGATTAGGGCTTAAAGAAATGTATTATTTTGTAAGAAAAATTGTAAATTTATTTATTTATGGAGAGATAATGCCTTAATCCTAGATTAAGAACCACATTCTATTGTTATTTTCCTATTAATGTTTCGCTTCTTGTCGCATATTTTTTTTAGTTTTGTTAAAAGATATTGTTCTGCAGCAGAACGCATAATAAACAAATAACGATGAAGTATTATTGTTGTAAATGCGAAGACTCTTTCTTCGTTGTCGCTCTATTGATAAAACACATAAAAGTTAAACGCAAGTACGATAACCAAGATCAGTATATATGCAAACAAGGGGATTGCTCTCGAACATTTCAAAATATTCATGTATATAGAAACCATTTAACAAACAAACATCCCAAGTGGAAGGTTCATTCCGAAATAAAACTTTTACCGAATTTTATCAAATCAAACGCGCCATCGGTAAATCCTATTCCCACAACATCTGAAATTAATAAATATGACGAAAATCTTGCAACCGAAGTTGTTTTGCCCACTAATAGCAGGGTCTCTACCGCTGAACATCACAGAGCTTTGCAAAATTCTGCCTTAAAATACGTCTCACATTTTTATAGCAAACCTTCAATAACTCGTGAAAATGTTCAAGATATAGTTGATACAACTACTGAATTTATTCAAGGTTCCGTATTGTTAAATTTAAAAAACAAAGTAATGGCAACACTAGACAAAGCGGAAATAACTGAAAAAGACAACATTGAAATTCAGGCTATGTTTCACGATTCAGAAAACCCCTTTTCAAGTTTACTAACTGATTATAAACGGGAACAGGCTCTTGAACAGAGTACTTGCTACATTAAATCTATTCCGTACTTTATGGGTTACACTTTAGAAGGAAAATATATAAATCAAGTATATACGTTAGTTCCGGGAAAGGCTGTGGACCAGAAAGTAATAATAAAAGAAGTATTGCAAAAACTATACCAAATGCCTTTAGTACTAGATTCTATTCTCTCTTACATGGGCTCCTTATCCGCAGATACTGAGAATATATCTAAATTTATTCAGGGTACCCTTCTACAAAACTATTCTCTCGAAATATCTGGGGAAGATAGTCATGCCTTTTGGTTTACATTTTGATGAATGGGAGGCAAATATTGCCATAGAAGCACATGCTGGAGTTCATAAAATGGGATCAGCGTATTTTTCCTTACTTTGTGTACCACCTCAATTCAGATCAAAATTAGAGAATATTTTCTTAGCCCTCCTTTTTCTAAGTACTGATTTTGAAGAACAGGGACCTCAATCAGCATTTTCACCTATAATACAGCAATTTAAGGAATTAGAAAAAGAAGCTGTTTTTGTTACAGAAAATGGCTTAGAAATCTACGTTTGTTTTGTGATATTCATAGCAGATAATTTAGGTGTACATCAAGTCACAGAATTAGTTAAGAGCTTTTCCGCAAATCACCCATGCAGAATGTGTAAGGTGGCTAAAAATGTAATGAAAACGCAAACAACTGAAGAAGAAAATGTATTACAGACAGTAGAAGACTATGAAGTTGATTTAAAACTGAATGATGTTTCAAAAACAGGCATATCGGGAAGATGCGTGTTCAATGAACTAGAATCTTTCCACGTATTTAAGAATATAGCGTTTGATATCATGCACGACATCGGAGAAGGAGTTATTCCTTACGACCTTTCAGATATTATTTTAGGTCTAATTGAAGATTCAAAACTATTCATGTTGGAGGAGTTGAACAACAGAATTGATGGATTTGATTTTGGGCTTGTAGACAGTGGAAATCGACCTAAATTCCTCACTAAAGAAAAATTAAAAGAGAGCAAATTGGGGTTTTCTGCTTCTGAGCAGTTTCTTTTTAAAAGTATTTTGGATTATTAATAGGAGGCAAAGTACCTCAAGACAACAAGTATTGGGGCCTGTACACGTGTCTCTGTGATATCGTTCGAATTTTGCGCCAAACTTCTTTCAAGTCAAACGATATAATCTTCCTTAAAACTCTTATTTCTAAACATCACGAAATTTATGTCGATTTATTTAAAAAGCCTTTAAAGCCAAAGCACCACTTTATGGTACATTACGCACGTATTATGTTATCAATCGGGCCTCTTGTCCACGTTTGGTGTATGCGATTTGAAGCAAAGCATAAAGAAGGAAAAATTGCAGCCCACGTCATAACTTCCAGAGTGAATTTGCCCTTGACGTTGGCCAAAAGACATCAATTTAGACTTTGTGACAGATTTTTGAATGATCGCGGTTTTACTGATGATGCGACATTCGGTCGAGATGTGACACTAAATATAAAAAAATCTTCGAATTTTCGTGAATTTAAGGCATTATTACCTAATTCTTATCACGCAGTCTCGTGGATAGAAATTAAAGGCATAAAATACAATGAAAACATTGTAATAGATTTTTCTGCTCCAGAAGCTGCTGCGCCTATTTTCTGTAAAATAGAATCAGTTTTCATATCCGATAAAAATAAAACGTCTTTTATAGTTCAATCTCTAGACATAGAAGAATTTTCTTCACACGTAAATGCTTACAAAATCAAAGTTATTCACGAATATCGTTGTTTGTCCTACTAAAGTTTGCGTTGCGTTAAAGCTTCATGCATTCTTGGTGATGTGAACAGAGATATAATTGTAACTTGGTATTAATAAGCGTGCCTTATAAAATCTTTTATCAATTATTCAAATAAATATTTGTGTTCATCGTATCTATTTTCTTATTACTAATAATTGTGAGTTCTTAATTTAAGGCGTTAACTTCCTTATTTGTATTTTTAAATAAAATAAAGATCTTTTATGTGGGAGAAGATCTGAAAGAAAAAAGATATTGATTCAATGAAATGAATTTTATTCAAGGAGAACACTTTTATTTAATAATTGAGACCCTGCAATTTAATTGTAATTAATTAAAACACTTCTTGTTAAATCAAATGAATTCCATCGAATCAATGAAATTTTTTTCTTTTAGATTTTGTTTCACAGGCAGAAAATTTTTATTTTATTTACGAAGAAACTTTCTTCTACCGACAAAATAATTGTATTGCTTTACCAAATTATTTTGTTGAGTCTACTTAATTTTGGTTTCTTCTACAAAAACAAATTTTGTTAAGCATGCAAATAATTGGTTCGTTGAACATAACTATCTTGTTAAGTCTACAAAATTTTGGTTGAGTCTAAAAAATAATTTTATTGAGTTTAATAATATTTCGTTCGTTTAACCAAATCAATTTTTTCAATCTACAAAAAATTTTGTAATGCCTACCAAGTTTTTTGGTTGAATCAACAAAACGGATCAACAGAAAAATTTGGTTGACTCAAAAAAACAGTTTTGTTGCTTCTATAGCAACCAAAAAATTTATTTGGGACAACCAAACTTTTGTTCGGACAAGCAAACCTTTTTCTCAGTGTTTTCGCTATGCTACGAACTCTCGAACCTGGACTGATAAAATATTTTGGTTGAATCAACCAAATATCTTTCTTGATTCTAGTAAAATGCCCTCTTAGAATATTTAGCAGATTCAACCAAAAAATTTTGTTAAATCAATTAAATATTTTCTGAAATAAACAAAAAGATTCAACCAAAAACTTTGATTGATGGAACCAAACGAATTAGATCAACTGAACAAAAATTTGGTTCATTTAACAAAAATATTTTCAGGAATCAACCAAATGCGGCCAACAAAACGATTTTGTTGAATGAAAAAATTATTTTTCTAGGTGTGAAATAGGCAGAATAAGCGCGAATTTATCTGCCCAAGGAGTGTAAGTAAAATGACGCTTGAATATACCACGTATGCACGTGCGAATGGGGCGAAGTTACATGTCCCAAATCCGCTTCCCAGTTTAACAAAAATGGCCTTGATTAAATATAAAGAACAACTCTAACCTGACTTTTTATGCATATTAACTGATAACTTGATTCTTTGTACGGACTTACCTGAACTTGGTTCTATATTGCATGCAGCAGTCGAAGCAATATAACATAATCTAGTATTATTTCATCGTTCTAATTGAATTTAAGAATGTTACGTTCGAAACTTTGGACCTCAAGGTTACGGGTACGGAATTGGTGCTGGAGTCCTGCAAACGCCATTGTAAATTCTCGATAAATTTTACCAGGATTGTGCCAACTAAAGATTTTCCAGGATTTTTATAAGGTAAAAAATATTTTTAGTACTCAAAAGATTTTTAATGTAAAAAATTCGTTCTTTTAGAATTTTATATTTTTGTTACACTTTTCAGTGGCGGCATAGCATGGGTTGGCATCCGGGGCGGGATTCCATAAAGGCCTTTTAAGCCACCACTGACACTTTTACAAATACATATATTCTAAACCGATATGTAAATTCTTTTAATTTCCTGATCATTCATATACGGGAATTAAAAAAAAAATTAGGTTTGGTTTTGGGTTATTAATTGAAACTTTCTTTTTTATTTGCCTCAAAATTACTGCAGAATATTTTGACTTTATTTTATCAACTCTAAGGAATTTTCTTTTAGATTCTACATAGATCATGACTTCCTTGCAATCTGAAACCTTATACCATTGAAAATTAATAAAAAACTGCTGCTTATTTTGAAGGAGCGAAATAAGTGTATTTTTGAATAAATGTTTAGGTTAAACTTATTTATATAACAAAAGTTGTTTGGATTTTCGTGGTTATAGTTTCAATTGTAAGTAACAGTTGCAATTCTTATTCCATCGTCTGCTTTTCTATTACATAATTTTGTGTACATTTCTTTAACGTTTCAACTGAATTTTTCTTAAATAATCTTAATTTTAATAAATACCAAACCAAAATGCTTGTTAAAAATCTTTTAATTAAGGTATTTGTCGGAAAAAACGACTTATTACAGAAATGTCTAAAATTCAACCAGCATAAGAAGGCATCCTAGATATCGAGCCGGAAAGTTAAAATTCAATTGCCCATGTAGAAACCGAAATAATTAACATCAAAGTCAGAACTTTTGCACGGTCGGTCTATACTTCACACAGAAGAAAGGAAAGTACAACTATATAAACTTCTGTAGGGACTTAATGGTATTACATAATTGCATGAAAAACTATTTAAAAGTAAATAAAAATATTATGAACATTATAAGCGAATAACAGATAATTTTAACGACATAGTTTTTGCAAAAAATCCAATCGAAACATCAAATTTTACGTAATTTTTCGTTAGCAAGAAACTGACATGTGTTAATGCGTCAACACTGCACTCTCTGTCGCTCCCCCTCAGCCGTTCACCGAACCACACAAACAGAAAGAATACACAGGCACGTGATAGGCTTTGTGTGCAACGTTGCCGTGATCACTTCTGGGGCCGTTGCGTTCATAATCTGTAAGGTTGTAGATACAGATCTCGACTGTACTTTAGCAAAAGTTTCGATGCGCCGCTGAGACACTACCATGCTACTTGAGGCATCCAAGCAGGCCGAACTTTTAGTTGAGACTGCTTTTCGAGAAATACCTTAATCAAATCAGCCCTTGGTCACTCATATTGAATGAGGATTACAGTTTTGATCTACAATTGAAACTAAATTTTTTTCTTAAAATTTGTTTTGTTCCGTGTATGGTTTTTCTGGACAAGGAGTGTTTTATTTTCTAAAAGCGTTATCACAATAAAAAAATGCGTTTTACAAAAGTGGTCAGAAGTAAATTTTTAGAAGTTTTGGAAGATATAGAGTTTTGCTTCTTAACAGCTTTTCCATATCTCATATTATGTTGCTGGAAAATGGATTTAAAAAAAAGAAGCTTTTTCAATGGATAAAAGCAGCAATTTTGGTCAAAAATGGCTTGCTAATGAATTCGTCCCTTCCTTTGCTTATTCATTCTTCGAAAGATATCGTACTTACAAAACCACTACTACTAGTATATACTCTCTAATTTTTTCATGTAGTCCGGTCACTTTGGGCGTGAATATCTCAGAGAAGAAAAATGGTAAAAAAACTGTACAGTGCATGTCAATGTGTCTTTATTTTTGTGTCGGTTGCATGCTTAGCGGTTATTGCGCAAAAATCTGGAGAGGAAATTTCATCTCTTATTTGCCGAAAATCACCGAAATAATGCACTTGGAGTACGTGACTATAAAGTGGCTTACAAGAAAAAAATATCTTCAGTACTGCTGCACCTACTACAACAAACAAAATGTGAAAAAATATATTGATTTTCTGTTAATTCCAATATATAAAGAAGCGTTCGATTAATAATAACGCAGTAGAGATGTTTGTTTCATTGGAGTGTAGCGGTACATGTAAAGACCAGGGCGGGCTTTGAAGCACAGTAAGTCGCAGCTTCTGGAACCTTAGTTCATTGTTTTTATTCAATCTATTTATATGATGATAATACTTTTCCTTTTTCAAACATTAACAGCTTTGGCTCGTGGTGGTAGGTGCAGTAGTATTAAATATCGAAATTTTCTAGGCAAATTTTAAAATACATGAGCTTCTCAAAGGTGACCATGCAATCGACACAAAAATAAAGACACATTGACATGCACTGTACAGTTTTTTTACCAGTTTTCTTATCTGAGATATGCACGCCTAAAGTGACCTGTCTACATGAAAAAACTAAAGAGTACATAGATAGACAGACGTCGACACCTTCGTAAATATAGTTTCTTCTAGTTAGTTAGTTTTATTATGGGCGAGGAGCCCCTATGGAGCTCCCCTGGCCTCAAGCTATAAGGCCTATTGTGCCACAACACCCTTAACCATCGCTGCCAGTAGTTGACCACAGACCTTTAGATGAAGTTCAGTATGCCAATCACCGACAGCATTGCAACTTTCTCAGGCTCCACGGAATAGGACCCAAGGGATTGATAACTGAGCCGAGCTGATGCCGGGCACTGGCGTAGTACATGCAAAGATGTTTCATCATCCTCACCGCATCTCCTGCAATCTGTCAAGAGGATTTGTGCTATGGTAGCTCAAATGTTTATGCCCAGTGAGCATCTGAAACACTGCCCTTACGTCTTTCTTTGACAATCCCAGGATTTCCCTGGCTCTGTCCATTCTGTACGTATAGCCCAGTATGGGCTTCGCCAGTTGACAACCCTGGATTTTCTCCCAGTATTCTCGGTGCTTTGTGTGGGTTCAGCTTTTGATGGCAAGACCGATGCAGCAAGACGCTAGTCCCAGTGCTGGTTCCGGTCCCCTGTATTCACTTGCTGTACCGCATCTTGCCAGCTGGTCCCTGTGTGACCAGAGACCCATATGAGAGCCACTTTGTTTTTTTTCTGCAAGTTGGTCAATGCCTTTTTGCATTCCCAATCCAGTTCTGATGTTATAACTGGTTTTCCGACTTCAGCTAGTATCGCTTGATTGTCCGAACAGATCGTAATCTGTCTCCCAGCAGCGTTCTCTTGTAGTAGTATTTCAGCACAGCGAAGGATGGCAAGGACCTCCGACTGAAAGACAGTAGCATGTCTCCCAAGCGGGACCACCACTTCACTCCTCTTCGCACTGTCATGGATTCCTGCTCCTGACACTCCCTCTCCCCTGGAGCAATCTGTATACCAAATTTTCCCTTGGAGGAGTGGGTTAACATTTCGTTTCCACTCATCCCTGCTTGGAATGCAGACGCGGAAAGCCCTGGTGAAGTTAAAGTGTTTTGTTATTCTGTCATGCCTCATTCCAAGAATCGGCAGTGAGCTGATATCACTCGCGAGCCTAGTGTATCTAGTCCCCCGAGTCCATCTGTTTACTCTCGACAGGCGGCCCATCGCGTGTGCCGCTATTGCAGTTATCGCGCGGTGTAGGGGTTCTTCACGGATTATGAAGCACATCGCCGCTGTGGCCATAGTCCTCATTGCTTTCGTAAAACCCCTAAACGCTAGCATTTGTAGTTGTCGCAGCCTGTTCTGCATGGTTTTAGGTTCTGTCTGTGGCCACCAGACCACGGTGGCACGAAGGAGCCTCGGTTTAAGGACAGCGGAGTAGAACAATGTAAGCATTTTAGGCCCTAATCCTCACGTCAACCCAAAATCTCTCCTACACATTCAAAAAGTCATGAAGAATTTCCTGCATTGGGTCTCCAGGTGCTTCGCCCAGTTCATTTTGCTATCTAGGACTACTCCCAGATATTTAACCGAGCCTGAAAACGTCTGCCTCCCACCACAGAAAACAGGAGCGTCAACTTTCGGTATATTGTAATTCTTCGTGATAATGACCATACTGGTCTTTTCCGGATTTACCGAGAGCCTTGAGCTATCGCGCCAGAGCTCTACGACGCGCAGCGCCGCCCTCGTAGGGCCATCAACGTTCCCAGATGAGCCTCCCTAACTAGGATTACAAACTCATCCGCATATCCCTGAGTATAATACCCCTCTTTATTAAGCCACAACGTTATTGAGTGCCATTCCTACCGAGCAGCCTGCCTGAAAAGAATGCTGCCGTCTCTGCAGCGGTGAGGCCAAAAGTACTTCATCCCTGATATATCTCTCGACCAGCCTCTACAACGTCTTTAGAATAAAATACGTTAGGTTGATCGGTCTAAAATCTTTTGCAGCAGTGTAGCCCTGTTCCAGGCTTGGAAATAAAGGTCACTCTACCGTCCTTCAATGCCGATAGCACATGCTTTAGAGCGCTGGGTAGATGCCATCCGCCCCTGGTGACTTAAAAGGGCAGAAGAACACCAAAACCGAGTCCACCCTGTTGCTGTCGACAACGTTTGAGGTGAAATTCCATTCGACGCTCCTGAACTCTTGGCACCAGTCTTCCTCCTCTAGATCGGGTTTGATTCGCTCAAACCCCGGGAAGTGAACTTCCATCCGGTGGTTCAGCGTTGCTTCTTCTTCTTTGGCAAACTCGTCATTTTAGAGCCTTATTAGCCCGAGGCGAGCTTCCGGGGTTTTCGTTAGGATATTGTGGACCCTTACTGTTTCCAGAATATCTTTCGATTCCTCACAGAAGCCCCTCCAGTCTTCCTTATAGTTCCTTATATTTTTATTGTATTCACTCTTGGCCATCTTATAGATGTCCCAGTCTGCGGGCAATTTGGTTCTATTTGCCCTACTGCACAACGCTCTCTTCTTTTTGCGGAGCTTCTCCAGGTACGTATTCCACCATTATGCTCCTTTCCTAGACTTAATTGTGCCTGTAGGGCAATTGTTTTCATACGATGTAGTCAGAGATCTTCACAGAAAATCCGCAGCGTGCTATAAATCATCAATGCTGCCATAGTTTGTGGGAAATTCCACTAGCCTTTCTCTGAGTTTCTCTTTATGTGAGTCCCACAGTGTATTTCTAGGGCTTCTGATTTTTGAAACCACTGGTTTTCCTAGGTTTAGCTGAAACAAGACATATTTATTGTCCGAGAGACTCCACATCAGTCCACTACCTTGCTCCTCAGCCGATCCGAGCATAGAGTTAGATCGAGAACCTCACTCCTGTTTTTAATCTAGAATGTGGGAGTATCACCTCGAGTCAGAATATCCATGTAAGTGCCCGCCAGGAATTCGAATAAATCTCTTCCTCTCTCATTGATATTTGTGCTCTCCTACACCATATGGTGAGAGCACGCATCACAAACCAACAGCAGAGGAATCCTGTTTTCCTGGCAGTGCTAAATTCAAATCTCCACCTTAGTGGGAGGTGGGGATCCATCCGCCTCGCCAGGAAAATAAGCCGAGGCAATTACAACCTCTAGTCTTTCTCCGCTTCCGCCCCTGAGCCTCACCTTCATAACAGTGAGATCCCTGGAGCAGAAGTTAGGCACCAACATCGCATCCATACCCTTGACAGCTATGCATGCCCTTGGAGTTTTTTCGAGCGGCCTCTTATAAATGGTGCCACACCCTGACAAGGCGCTAATGCTTTCCCTGAATTACCAGAGTTCTTGGATTAGGGCGAGCCCTGTCTACACCACTGACATGCGTTTGGCTAGAACCGCCGAGGCGTCTTTGTTGTGGTGCAAATTAATCTGCATCATGAAGATTCTCGTCGCAGCCATTGAAAGGCAAAGCCGGGAAATCCCCGGATGCTTCTGGTCTCCCTGAGTATCCCAGTTAGGTCACCCTAAAGTAGGTAGGTCACCCTACCTGCCCCAAAATAGAGCCGATAGTCCATAGTCGCAAGAGATCTTATTGCCGATTTAGGCAGTCCCACTACCAGAATCCAGCCTGTCCTCTTCTGCCTGGATCCCTGCCCGTCGGAATATACCTACCACGAATCCGTGCTCAGAGTCGGGTTCTGGAAGCTCAGGCGCCCCAGAACGGTCCGTCGGCCTCTCAGGTTTTCCGTGAATCAGAGCGGTCGTCCTGAGGTACCTTTCCGTCCCGCAGAACCCCAGGTTTAGTCCCTATTTGAGCCTAAACGTAAGAGTTCTCTCTACGAAGCAGTCTCTTGACCAGACATTCGCGGCCTCGACCAGGATGGCCCCCGACCAGGTGAAGATGTCGTTGAATCTGGGGGCGCGCCCGTCGCGATGTAAAGCGTCAATCGCCTTAGAGATTTCCTCCCTCAACCTGTCCAGATCATTGAGAGCTAGACAGGTTTCAGGATAACCCGACCCAACGACAACTCCCACCAGGGCGTTATTAGCCATCTGCGCGAAAGTAAGGCTTTGTGTATCCAGAGCCTTCTGCTGTTTGAACTCCCTTTTTGGGGGCTTTTCAGGAGCCCTTTTTCCTCTTACCCATAAGATGAGCCTAAAGGGTTGCTCCAGGTGCAGGTCCTGCAGCCTCGTTGTCTTGGCTGCTACTTGAGAGGCGCGCTTCCGCGCTTTCTTTCTCTCAGCGCCACAAAGGTTTTTTTTCCTCACGGAGAGCACCGTTAGGTGCTCTTTTATCGTTGAGACAGGATTGTCACCAGCCTCATCGTTTCGCACCGCTTCCAATGGATTGCTCCCTACGGGTCCTTCCGCTTTCTGTGGTGGGTTAAAGGAGAATCCCGGAACGGGTTCCTCATTGTTTTTTGTTTGTTTTTTAAGATTGTATGACATAAAAGTCCTACTAAAAGCTAGGGAAACAGAAAATACCCCCTGCAAATCCCAGCATGCAGGGGGCAGGTCTAAATACTATGGGATTCGGCCTGGTGTCCCAAAGTCCCCATTAAGACACCTCCTTTATGACCCTACCCTGTCCGCCGCTACTGAGGGGGGCAGGCCGGGGTGTTCAAGGATTTGTTAAACCTGGTGCCATGCAGCCCTCGACACGGCGATCACATCTTGGCTTCGGGAGCATGAGAACTCGCGCTCTCGATATTCCAG
>JAWWLR010000128.1:35296468-35306634 GCA_035041075.1 Acraspis erinacei | reverse complement strand
AATTTTTAACCGAAGAAAATAAATTAAAATTTTAACCAAAAATGGATCAGTTAAAGTACTTAATTTTTAATGTAAAATACAGAGTCATTTTTAACAATATAATTCAATTTTCAAAGAAAAAAATAATTTTAAAAGAAAAATTTTAACTTAATTTTAATTTTTTTTTTTTAATTTTTAATTTAAAACTTAATTTTAAATTAAAACACAAAGTAATTTTCAACAAAATAGATCAATTTTCAATCAAAGATAAGAATCTTCAAAAAAATATATGAGTATTTAAGCAAATAGTGATTTTTTTAACTAAAAAAGATAAATTATTAATAAAAAAAAATCGATAAGTTAAATTTTCAGTTTAAAAACGTAATTTTTAATATAAAAGACAAAGTAATTTCTAACAATAATTCAATTTTCAAAAAAAAAATATAATTTTCAATGAAAAAGAAAAAATTTAACCAAGAAAGATTATTTTCAATCAAAAAACGATGTTTTTCTAAGAAAATTAATTAATTTTCAACCAAATAGTTGAATTTTTAACCGAAGAAAATAAATTAAAATTTTAACCAAAAATGGATCAGTTAAAGTACTTAATTTTTAATGTAAAAGACAGAGTCATTTTCAACAAAATAATTCAATTTTTAAAAAAAATTAATAATTTTCAAAGAAAAAGAACAATTTTAACCAAGAAAAATCATTTTCAAACAAAAAACGATGTTCTAAGAAAATTAATTATTTTTCAACCAAATAGTTCAATTTTGAACCGAAGAAAATAATTTTTTAACCAAAAATGGATCAATTAAATTTTCAGTTAAAAAACTTAATTTTGAATATAAAATACAAAGTCATTTTTAACAAGATTGTTATATTTTCAACCAGAAAAATTAATTTTCAAACAAAAACACAAATTTTTAACCAAGAAAAATAATTTTCAGCCAAAAAAACGATGAATTCTTAAGAAGTTAAATGAATTTTCAACCAAATAGTGACACGTTAAATTTGCATTTCACAAAATTGATTTTGAATTAAAAATAAATGAATTTTCAAACAAATAGTTGAATTAGTTGATTATTAGTTGATTTCGGTAAAGAAGATAAATGAAAAACTAAAAATATATAAGTTAAATTTTCAGTTAAAAGATTTAATTTTGAATTAAAAGACAAACAAAAAGATAAATTTTGAAACAAGAAAAATAATTTTGAGCCAAAAAAAACGATGTTTTTCTAAGAAAATTAATTATTTTTCAACCAAATAGTTCAATTTTGAACCGAAGAAAATAAATTTTTAAGTAACTATATTGCATTTTTAAACAAATAGTGCAATTTTCAACCAAAAATGGATAAGTTGAATTTTCAGTAAAAAAAACTTAATTTTAAAAATAAAAAGATAATTCTTCAACCATAAATAAATAATTTTCTACCAAAAAACGAGGAATTCCAACAAATTAAATGAGTATTCAACCAAATAGTGATTTTTTTAACTCAAAAAGATAAATTATCAATAAAAAATGGATAAGTTAAATTTTCAGTTAAAAAACTTAATTTTTAATATAAAATAAAAAGTCATTTGGAAGAAAATAAATGAATTTTCAACAAAATAGTGATATTTTCAACTAAAAAAGAATTTATCGATAAAAAATGGATAAGATAAATTTGAAATTCATAAAATTGATTTTGAATTAAAAATAAAATTGCAATTAAATAAAATTAAGTTTTAACCAAATAATTTTCTACCAAAAAATAGGAGTTTTAACGAAATAAATTAATTGCTGAAAAAATTATTTTATGTTAAAAAAATATAGGAATTAAAAAAAATATATTTTTCTACCAAAAAATATGAATTTTGAACAAAATAAATGACCAAACAAAAGAAAAAAATACGATTTTTCAACTATAAATCATTGAAAAACAAATTTGTTTAAAAAAGCAATTTAAGTGGTTTAAAACTAAACAAAAATTACAGATTTAAGAAAATTCAATGTTAAAATTTTTAATTAGAAAAGTTTCAACAATTTCAAAGTTAAACAATTTTAATTTGCAAAAAAATTAAAAACTGCAGTACATAATTAAATAAAAATTAGGCATTACAATTTTTTATAATTAACTATATTATTTTTTAAATACTCTACCTGGAATTTTACTGTGCCGACAATGATTTCCTGACCTAGGGCGATGCAAATTAAATGTTGAGACCATTCGTAAGGCGAAAGCTCAACGCGGTAAATTTGCTTCGAAAAACTCAATTTGAATGCACAAGGAGTCACTAAAGCCTCGTCCATTTTTTAACTCAAATTTCTCTGAAATCCATTGTAATTTATTCAAACTTTGTGCAAAAATATCGTATGAAAATAAATCACAGATATGTCTAATTTGCAATAAACAAACAATTTTTATAACAAATAAAAGTTCCCTTTATTTTTTTTATCACATATTCACCCGAGAGCCTAAAATATTTCAAATTTCGGACAAATTCTCAACCAAAAATGGAATTGTTACATTTTTATACGAGAAAAATTAATTTTCAAATAAAAAAGATAATTAATTTTGAACAAATTAGTTAAATTTTCAACCAGGAATTATTTTTAATAAAGACGATTAATTTTCTACCAAAGAAGACAAATTCTAAACAAAATATATGATCTTTTAAACAAATATTTGAATTTTCAATGTAAAAATACGAATTTTCAAACAGAAAAAAACGTATTTTCTACCAAAAAAATTACATTTTTAACCAAATTCTTGAATTTTCAAACCAAAAACACGACTTTTTTTACAGAGCTGTTGAATTTTCAACTTGAAAAGATTAAACCTTAACTAAATACATGAATTTTCAACCAAATAGTTAAATTTTCAAATAGAAAATATAAATTTTTTAACCACAAATGGAAGTCTTATATTTTCAGTTTAAAAAAAAATGTTTAAATCTCCACTCTACAGATGAAATTTCAAATAAAATTATGAATCTTCAGAGAAGAAACGAATATATGACTTTTCAACATAAAAAAGTACCATTTTTAAATCAAATAGTTGATTTTTTTACTAAAAATTATAAATTTTGAACTACCAAAGGAATAGTTAAATTAAAAGTAAAAGAAAGTTAATTTTAAATCGAAAAAGAAACGATTTTTAAACAAAATACTTAAATTTTTAACTAAAGAGATGAATCTTGAAATAGTAAAATAAATTGTTAACAAACTAACATTTTTTTGGTTGATAATTCAACTGTTTGGCAGAAAATTGATGTTTTATTAAAGATTCTTTCTTTTTTTTAGAAGATTAATTTTATTTTTTGAAAATTATTGTATTTTGTTAAAAATTCTTCTTTTTTATGGAAACAAAATTTATTTGTTCAAAACTAATTTTTGTTTAACTGAAAATTAAACTTGACTATTCCATTTTTGGCAGAAAGTTCATAATTTTGTTTGGAAATTCATCTAGATATTTAGTTAAAAATTATTTTTCTTCGTTAAAAATTCATTTTTTCTTAGAAAATGACGCCTTCAAATTCAAATTTCGTTAGAAAAATCTTATCTTTTTTGGTAGAAAGTTAATCTTTTTCTTTCAAAATTCAAATAAAAAAAATCCTTTTGGGTAAAAATTGATTGTTTTTAGTTGAAAACATATTCTTTTTGGTTAAATTTTTTTTTTTTGGGTAGAAAATGCAATTATTTGGTTGAGAATTTACGTATTTTGTTGAAAAATCTTTTTATTTTGTAGAAAATGATTTTTTTTTATTTGAAAATGAATCTTCCTATTTGAAAATTCATTGTTTTGATTGCATAATAAAGTGTTCTAGTTAAATATTCATAATTTTAGTTAAAAATTAATCTTTTTGGTTGTAATTAATTTGAGAATTAATTTATTTTGTTGAAAAATCGCCTTTTTTAGCGAAAATTAATTCTCTTCGTTGAAAATTCATCTTTCGGGTTGAACTTTAATTTTTTTAACTGAAACTGTAGCTATTCAATTTTTGTTGCTAATTTATTATTTCTTGTTGAGAATTTATTTATTTTTGGTAGAAAATTAATCTTTTTGCTTAAAAATAACCAACTATTTGGGCGAAAAATGATATTTTTTAGTTGAAAATTCAACTTTTTGGTTAAAAAGTCACCTTTTTTGGTAGAAAAATTACTCTTCTTGGTCAAAAAATCATGAAATCTTTTGCAATCTGATGCAATATTTTGCAATCCCATGCAATCATGCCATATAGTGTACATAAAAAACCCGAATAATTAACCCCAGAGTTGAATTTAAAAAAAATGAATTTTCAACAAAAAAGTTAATTCTCAGCCAAAAAGTTTAATTTTCCTAGGAAAATAGTAATATTTTCAAATTTTTCAACAAAAAATAATTAACTTTAAATAAACACTGTGAAGTATGCGATAAATAAATAAGAATTATAATAATTTATAGACTAAAAAATTCGAATTCCTAAATAATCAAATACCTTTTAAGCAAAAAGACCGCCAAAATAATAAATAGAAGCAGGAAATGGCACCGAAATGTAATATACTCGTACAATTTCCAAAAAAACCCTTTTATTCCCAAATCAAAACCTTATTTTCCCTCCAAAAAACACATTTGTTTACTTGTTTATTTCTCGAGACCGGCATAACCCCATTTCAAAAAATTTGGACTCACCTTAAAAATTCTTCTTTTCCACTCACAAAAATTCTTCTCTTCTCTATTTAAACACTTTATATTTCATCCAATTCCCCAAAAGTGTTTGAAAAAGTCGTGTAAGTCTCAGATAAAAGGCTAAAAATCCAATTTCGGGGAGAAATTTGAGGTTATGTTTGTAGAAGAATTAATTTTTCGAATTTCTACCAGAAGAGGGCGATAGAATCGGCATGCGCGGTTGTTCACCAACTACCAACGTGCCGCATCCCGAGTAAAAATTTGTCGTGGAAAGAAAATCATCGTAAATAAATCGAATTTGCCGTATTTTCTGGAAAAAAAATCGAGTTGGTTGGGAAACCAACGAGTGGCGGATCGACTTCGAGGTTCATCGGGTTGCCGAAAAACTTCCTCTTCCATTTCCTGATTTATGAACGCGATTCGGGGTGAGTTTTCTGATTTTATAGACTTCTGTCAAGGCATGGTCGGCGTGCACGCCGAAATCGCCCAGCAATCTGCTCCCCAGGTTCCCTCGTCTCTTTTTCGAACGAGTTTTATAAATTAGGGCTTTTTGGATTTTGAGTTTCTATTAAACGTTTTATTGCCGAAGAATCCTATTTTGTATTTTCGATCGGATTTTTAAGGATCGGAGTTTAACGTCAACAGGTCGACGCTTCGGAGACGACGTCGATGATCGTTGCATAAAAATCGAAAAAAGGGTGTATTTTGGAGATTTTCCGACCCCGAAATGTTTGTTTTTATTCCCTTTCAATTCTGGATAAATGTAATTTTCCTTAATAACTTAGGTCCGCGCGAATTTTTACAACGTTTTTTGACTTTTTTTTGGAGTTCAAGAAAAATAGAAACGATTTTTGGGATTTTTTGAAAATTTGAGGTTATAATTCCGGTATCAGATTAAAATTCAAGTAATTAGAAAAAGTGTTTTTAGTTCTTGTTTAAAATCTGAGTTATTCTCCAGATTATTTAAGATTATCCAATATTGCACGACTATTGAATCATTCTCTTTTTTTGCGTAATTTTTTTCTATAAAAATTTAAACTTTTTAGGTTACCTTGACAATTCTTTGTTTGATTTTAACAGTTTTTAAAATAATTAGTTAAATTGTTATCTTTTTAATCATGCAGGGTGTCAATTTGGTCGGGAAAAATATTTTTCTACTAAAAGACGCATTTTCAACAAAATAATTGAATCTTAAACTAAAAAAATTAATTTTCTGCCCAAAATATTATAGTTAAAGAAATCAGATGAATTTTAAACCAACAAAAAATTAATAATAAAGTAAAAAAGAGAATAATTTTCAACTAAGTAGTTTAATTTTCAACCAAAACGACGAATTTCCAAAAAATTATGAATATTTAACTAGAAAACTTCAATTTTCAACCAAAAAGATTAATTTTCTATGAACAATAAAAAAAAGATTTTTTCAACTAAAAAAAGGAAAAAAAATGTCTATTTCTATTTTATCTACTGTCGTAAATTTTTCAGATTATCTGACTTTACTCTAATTAAGTCATTATTTTTATTTATTTTTCTACTTATATAGCAATTATAATCTAATTAATTTTTTGGATTGAAGATTCATAATTCTAAATAAAAATTCATTTTTTTAGTTGAAATATGAGTTATTTGATTGAAAACTTGTTTTTTCTTTAGATGATAAGAAATTTTTTGCCGAAAATTGAACTATTTTTAAAAATTTTCTTTCCTTTTGTGGATGAAAATGATTTTGTTTTTAAAAATAAAAATTTAAATAAGGTAATTTTAGTTTAGAATTGATATTTTTAACCAATAATTTAACCATTCCGTTTTTAAATGAGAATCTGTCTTTTTTAGTTTACTATCTGGTTGAAAATTAATCTTTTCAACTGATAATTTAAGTTTAGAGCTTATTGTTTAATATTAAAAATTATATTTTGTTCGCAATTAATCCCTTAAATTATTACACTTTTGTTGAAAATTTTCGTGATTTGTTGAAATTTCGTCTTTTATGGTAGAAAATTAATCTTTCCGTTTAAAAAATTATTCGGTTTTGATTGTGGATTCAACTGTTTTATTGAAAATTCGCCCTTTTTTCAAATTCGTTAGTGATTTAAAATGAAAATATCTTTTTGGTTAAATTTTTGCTAAAAATTCACATTTCTTTTGTTAAAAATTCATTTTCTTTGGTGAAGATCTATCATTTTATTTTTAAAAAACATCTTGTTTTTAAAATTTACTATATTGTTGAAAATGCGTTTTTTTTTTGTTGAAAATAAATTATTTTAACGAAAAATGAACTATTTGCTTGAATATTCATCATTTTATTGAAAATTCATCTTTTTTTTTAGAAAATCAATCTTGTTTGTTAAAATTAATTTTTTAAATTAAAAATTCATGTATTTTGTTTTAAATTCGTCTTCTTGATTGCAAATGAATCTGCTTTGGTTGAAATATTAAGAATTTGGTTGAATATTTTTTTTTAATTAGTTTTTTTTTAACTGAAAGTTTAACTGCTCCGTTTTTGTTTGAAATTTATTTTTTTTGTTTGTTAAAACTTCAACAACCTTTGTAGAAAATTCTCCTATTTGGTTTGAAATTATCTTTTTGGTTAAAAATACATATTTTGATTTTAAAATTCAATATTTGGTTAAAAATTCAACTATATTTTGTTAAAAATAAAATTTAACTCTTTTATTTAAAATTCGCCTCTTTTCGTTAAAAATCCAATTGTTTTATTTGTGTGAATAAAAATCTTTTTTGATTGAAATATCAGAACTAAGTTTGTAAAATATATATTTTATTGTAGCATGTTTATTATTTTAGTTGAAAATTCAGATTTTCCGTTTAAAATTGATTTATTTTGTAAAAAATTAGTTTTTCTTTTTTTGTCGGAAAAATTAATTTTCTTGATTCAGGATTCAACTATTTTGTTGAAAATTCATCTTTTTTTTTCGTTGAAAATTCAACAATTTGGTTAAAAATTAACTTTTTTGTTAAATATACATATTTTCGATTTAAAAATTCAACTGCTTTGTAAAAAATTCGTCTCTGAAGCTTTGGTTTAAGATTTATATTTTTTGCTTGAAATATCAGTTATTACATTTTTCGTAGAGGATTCGTCTTTTTACGTTGAAAAAATTAGCAACTATCTTCGTGGAAAATTTCACTATTTGGTTAAAAATCAACTTTTTCGTTAAAAATGTGTATTTTTTATTTATAAATTCAACTATTTGTTTGAATATTCATGTATTTTGTTGAAAATTCGTATTATTGTTATGAAATTAATTTCGCTTAAAAAATTCTCTTTTTTATTCGCAAATTCTTGTTGATTGAAAATGAACTTGTTTTGGTTGAAATATTAAGTATTTTAATTCAAATTATTTTTTTTTAAATTACTTTTTTAACTGAAAGTTTCACTTTTCCGTTTTTTTTCTTGAAAATTAGTTATATTGTTGTAGAAAATTCCACTATTTGGTTAAAAATAAACATTTTCGTTAAAAATACATATTTTCGATTTAAAAATTCAACTGCTTTGTAGAAAATTTAACTAATAATAATTTAGTATTTTATGGCAAAATCTATGTTTTGAAAATTGGAAAAGAAAACTTAAGGAAAAGGCAAATATCGAGACAAAGTGTAACAATTAAATGAAAAGAAATGGAAGGTTCCTAAATTAAAAAAATAATAATAATAAGGTGATGATTACATAATACTTTTTTTCACTTTGATAAAAATATTATTTAAAATTGTTATGAATTCCATGAAACTTATTGATAAACCATGAATTAAGAATGCATTATAATTGGTTAAAATTCAATTTAATTAGACCTGGAAAACGTGGAAAAGTGATGGAAAATGTAAGGAAATTGCTGTAAAATGAATAATTAGTAATTTCGTTTAAATTGTGAAATTTGCCAGCGTAACAATCCGGGATGGAATTCGGTGTGGGTGATGTTGCCCAGACATCAGCGGAGCTCGCTCGTGTCGTCGAGGTGATGATGTCGCCCAACGTTCCTCACCAGCAGCGGCTCGAGGTTTACAGTGCTTGCGAGCGATTCAAGGAATCCTCGCCGCTCTGCGTCCAATGTGGCCTCTATCTCGCCCAGAGATCGCCCGAGCGGAGCTCCGTCGTTCGTCACTTTGGCCTCCAGCTGATGGAGCACTGTGTCAAGTACCGCTGGACCCAGATCTCCCAGTCCGAGAAAATCTTCATCAAGGAGAACGCGATGAAACTGCTGCAGGAGGGGACGGAGCCTCTTCTCCAGGAGGAAACTCACATCAAGGACGCGCTCTCGCGGGTCGTCGTCGAGATGATAAAGCGGGAATGGCCCCAGCAGTGGCCGACACTTCTCGCGGAATTGAGTCAGGCCTGCACCCGAGGCGAGAGTCAAACTGAACTTGTTCTCCTCGTGTTTCTGCGACTCGTCGAGGACGTGGCGCTTCTCCAGACTCTCGAGTCGAATCAGAGACGGAAGGACATTTATCAGGCTCTGACGACCAACATGGCCGAGATTTTTGCCTTTTTTCTCCGACTGATGGAGCAGAATTTTGCCGAGTTCCAGAAGAAGACGGCCCTGGGGAGACACACGGAGGCGGCTGCTCATAGTGGAGTTGTCAGGGTAAGTCTACAAATTGCTACAAATTATTATTATTTTTATTTATTTATTATTTTTTTTAAACTTATTTTAACCCGCAAATGGCACACTGGTGCGAATTCGCACCCAATCCATTTTTAGTTTGTTAAGATGAATTTTGTTGACAAATTGTCTTTATTTTGGTTTGAAATTCATTTTTTCGACTCAAAAATGAACTACTTATATTTTCGATTGAAAATTGATCAATTTTTTTTTTTTTATTAAATTAATATTCTCTATTGAAAATTCATCTTTCTGCTTAAAAGTTCAACAATTTCTTTGCAATTTTCTCTCTCTGTTGACTGAAAAATCTTTCTTTGTTCAGAATTTATATGCTTTGGAATGAAAAATGTTGAAAACTTGTTTTTTCTTTGGCTTAAAATTAATTTTGTTTACTGAAAATTTTGTTGTCAATTATTCTAGTCAAATTTTCCTAATTTTTTTGTTTTGAAAATTAATCTTTTTGGTTAAATTTTTTTATTTTATTTAAAAACTCATATTTTTTGGTCGAAAATTGATTAAGTTAACTGTTTTTAATTATTTAATTAATTTTTAACTATTAAATTTTTGGTTTGAAAATTGAAAATTAAACTGTTACTTTGAAAAATCACGTATTTTGTTAAAAATCGATTTTTTTTTCTAGAAAATCAATTTTTTTTGGTAGAAAATAATTCTTTGATATTTAATATTCTTATTTAAAACTTCGTCTTTTCGGTTAAAGATTCATATTTTTTGTTGGAAATAAAATTACTTGGTTAAAATTTAAAATATTTTGTTAAATTTTTTTTCAAGATTTATTATTTTAATTAAAAATTTATTTCTTTAATTAAAAAACCGGGATACTAGGTTACGAATTTATTTACTAAAAATTTATTAACTCAAAATTCAAGAAAAAATGTAACAATTCTATTTTTGGGTTGAA
>JAWWLR010000128.1:35212338-35225433 GCA_035041075.1 Acraspis erinacei | reverse complement strand
CTCTTCTTGTACCTACTTCTTTTCTTCTACCTTCTCCAACTCTTTCTTTTCCTCAACTTCCTACTTCTTCTTTTCCTCAACCTCCTCCTCTACCTTCTACTTTTTCCTCCTATATCTCTATCTCCTCATTTTATTCTATCTCCTCCAACTCCTCTTTATATACCTCCTCCTTTTCTTCTACCTCCTCCTTTTCTTCTACCTCCTCCTTTTCTTCTACCTCCTCCTCTAACTTCTCCTACTCCTCTACCCCCTCCTTTTCTTCCAGCTCCTCCTCCTACTCCTCTTTCTTTTCTTTTCTTCTACTTCCTTGTTTTCCTCCTCTACCTCACCCTACTCCTCTATCTCATCCTTTTCTTCCAACTCCTCCTGCTGTACCTCCTTCTTATTTTCTACCTCTACCTACTCCGCCTTTACTTTCTCCTATTCTTCTACCGCCTCTTCCTTCGTTCACTGTACGTCCTCCTACTCCTCTACCACCTCCTTTTCTTCTACGTCCCCTGTACCTTCTCCTACTTCTCTACCTCCTTCCCGTTTTCTTCTACTTCCTTGCTCTCGTCGCCTACCTCTTCCTACTCCTCTATCTCCTGCTTTTTTCTAACTCCTCCTCATGTACCTCCACCTTTTCTTCTACCTTCTCCTACTCCTCCTTTTAGTCTAGGTAAAATAATTTAATATAATTTATAATAATTTATATAATTTCTACCTTCTACTTTTCTTCTACCTCCTCTTCGTACTCCTCCTTCTTTTCCTCTAAATCATACTCCTTTATCTCCTTCTTTTCTTCTACCTCCTCTATCTCCTACTTTTCTTCTACCTCCTCTACCTCTTCCTACTGCTATCTCCTCCTCTACCTCCTCCTCCTTTTTCTACCTCCACCTACTCCTTTAATTTCTCCTATTCTTCTACCTCCACTTCCTTCTTTCCCTCTAACTCCGCCTACTTCTCTATCTCCTCCTTTTTTCTACCACCTCCTACTCCTCCTTTACTTTCTCCTATTCTTCTCCCTCCTCTTCCTTCTTTCCCTCTACCTCCGCCTACTTTGCTATCTCCTCCTTTTCTTCTGCCACCTCCAACTCCTCCTCATCTCCCTCCTAATTTTCTTCTACCTCCTCCTCCTACTTCTCCATATCTTTCTCTTCTACTTCCTCTACTTCCTCCTCTTTTTCTTCTAGTTCCTTGAACTCCTCCTCTACCTCCTCCTACTCCTCCTTTGCTTCTACCTTCTCCTCCTATGCATCCTCATTTTCCTCTACCTACTTCTTCTCTTCTACTTCCTTTACCTCCTCCTACTCCTCCTCCTACTTTTCTTCTAACTCCTCCTACTCCTTCTCATTTACCTCCTCCTTCTCTTCTACCTCCTCCTTTTTCTACAGGGTGGCGATTTGGCATATAATTTTAAATTCCCGATCATTTCCCGCTCAAGTTTTTCAAGTTTCCCGGTCAACTAAAAGTTCATATTCATATTTGCCGAAAAATGCAAACATTTATTTTAACTCATGATGTTCATTCGAAACATCTTTTAATACAGCCGAGCAAAAAATTTCAAAATAAATAAAATTATGAATCTTTAACTGAAATAGTGGAATTTTAAATCAAAACGATGAATTTTCAACTAAAATTATGAACATTTAACTGAAATACTTAAACTTTCAACCAAGAAGATGTACTTTTGAACAGTAAGATTAATTTTCAAACAAGAAGATTAATGTTCTATGAAAAAAATAAAATTTTTCAACAAAATACTTCAAGGTTAACGCAAAAGTTGAATTCTCCATTAAAGAAGACAAATATTCGTTCTAATTGTTGAATTTTAAACTTAGAAGAATCGATTTTCAACAGAAAATGGAATAGTTTCATTTTTAGTTAGAATAATTAATGTTCATCTTAACTGATGAATTTTCTACTAAAATGATGAACTGGAATAAGCGAATTTGAAACAAAAAATGAATTTTTAACTAAAATAATGAATTTTCAACTGAAATAGTTGAACTTTCAACCAAATAAATAACCATTTTTACTGAAAAAGATAAATTGGCAACCAAAACTTAAATCATTAAGTTATAAGTTAGGAAAATGAATATTCAATCAAAAAAGAAGAATTAAGACAAATTAAATTTTTTAGTGAAAAAATATATATGTTCAACCAAAATAATTGTTGAATTTTCGGTTAAAAAACTAACTCTTTACAAACCAAAAATCAGATTTTCCAAAAGATAGTTGAATTTTTAACCAAAAATTATAGTTTTCAACTAAAACAATGAGTATTCAATTGAAATATTTGAATTTCCAACAAACGAAAAATTAATTTTTACTAAAAACGGTCAATTTTTAACCAAAACTTAGATAATTAAATTTTAATTTACAACAAATAATGTTCAACTGTATTTTTTCGATACACATAGACACTTCGTTTGACATATTTGAAATCATTTCAAATTTTAAATTAATTTTGAATTTTTTCAAATCTTCTAAATATCTTCAACTTAATCGATTTTTTTAAAGAATAATAGGCGTTCAAGTGTTATTTATAAAATAAAAATTCAACAATTTGACTTACAAATTAAATTTTTTTAAATAGAACAATAAAATTGTAACATTTAAAGTTTAGTTTTTTGTTGCTTTGTTTTTAACGTTTAACGTTAAAATCTGGAAATTCTAAAATTTTGAACTGATGCCGAATCCTTTTATACAATCAATTATTTTTTTCAATCTTAGAGTGAATTCAAATTTTTTTTAAATAAATAATTTATATTTACAGTTGATCAACTAAAAAGGTTTATTATAAAAAATCTTCGATTTTAAACATCTCTAATTTTTAATTGTTTAAGTCCTTAAAACTGCATTAACATTTTTTTAAATTCAAATGTACGCTTAAAAATCTAAAATCTGGAAGTGAAAAATTTCAAATTACGCATTCTAAACTGAATATTAACATTAACATTAACATTTTCAATATTCTAAATTAAAGAATCAATCAATGAACTTAAAAAAATTTCAAAATTATATTATTAATTAATTTTAGACTAGAAACGTTAAAAATTAAAAATTTTTTCAACTTAAAAGTTCTGAAATCAGAAGTTAAATTGGTGTCATTTATTATATATTTTCATTTATTTTTGCTTCAGAACTTCTAAATAACTTTTAAAATTAATTGATTTTTTCCTACAACTTTGAGAAAATCCTGAGAATTTAAAAAAAAAATTCCTTAAAATTTGGATTTATAAATAACAATTGAATACTCATTATTTGTAGAAAAAAATTAGAGTAATTTTAAGAGAAATTTAGAAGTTTTAAAAATATGGAAAATTAATTTAGAACTAATTTAAAAGAAAATGTAGATTTTTACAGATTTCAAACAAAAAATTTAGAAAATTTTTAAGAATTGTCAAAGGGTTCAAAAGAATAAAAACATTTTCTCAGTATTCCTACAAAGATTAAAAATGATTTTTCATTTTGAAAAATCATTTTAACAATATATTTTTAAATATTTTAAGAAATTTCCAAAATTGTCAAAAAAGACCCTGGAAGTGTTTTTAAGGATTTTTTCTTTTAAACTTGCAGTAGTTTATAAAAATTATAGGAAAAATGATATTCATTTAAAAATATGTTCAGAAGTTCTGAAACAAAATTTCACACACTTCATTTAAATTATTTTCTATCATTTGAAGTTTTAAATTAATTTTGCATCTTTTCGAAACTTCTAAATATATAACAATGAGGTTTCAAATTGTTTACTTTTAAATATTTGTCCTTAATTTACTCGTCCTAAATAATAATTTCGACTGAAACAATATTTTTAATTTAATAAAAGCCTTTCGGTTACGAATATATTGTTATGAAGTAATTTTTAATTTGAAAATAGTTTATAAATTTTCAATCAATAAACAATTTTTTAATGACCCAAGACTTTCGAATTGAAACATTTACAATCTGGAAATTCTTAAACTTTGAACGGATTTAAAATTGTTTTATCCAATCAATTATTGTCCAGTTTTTAGAACTTAAAGTACAGATCCATTTAAAAAAATTATTAATTTCTATTTTCAGTTGATAAAATAAAACTGGTTTTTATCAAAAAATTTTGAACTTCAAACACTTTTAATTTTTAATTGTTTAAGTCTTTCAATTAAAAACTTTCCAACTTCGGGGCTGTAGGGACGAAAAATGCCAGGAAATGCGGACTTATCGGATGCCCCCTCTAGTAGCACAATATTAGGTGCGCGCATGCGTAAATCATGTGCGCAAATAGCACACGTAGTGGGGGAACCACAATTAGTGTGCGTGCCGTACGTGTGATTATCAGACGGCAAGTTATCGGATTTGTATTGTATACATTTAAAAATAAAAGTTTAAAATGGAGAATTTTTTAAGTAAAAGATTGTCGAATTACGCATTTGAAACTGAATGAATATCATAATTAAAAAAGATGTATGTATTTAAGTATTTAGGTGTCAACAATAAAATAAAAAATAAAGTAAAACCCACCTGTGGATTGAGACCGCTCGCAGCCATGAAAGTGCTTCCAATCGTCTTGATCTTCTCAACATTCGCATAATCCGCTTTCTCGAGAAGTTCATCAAAATCCCCAATCAATTCGTTCAGCACTCGCAAATATTCCTTTCCACCCAGATACGACTCGTCATACAACTCGTTAAAATTGACAATACTCGCGAAAATAATGCCCACAGCCTTGTGATTCTGGGAATACTTGGCAGTCGTTTTCAGCTGATCAGCCACATACTTCGGTATGATATTATGCAGCAACCAGTCAGCCTGATTCTTCATACTCTGGACCCTCGCTTTGTCTCTCGCAGCGACCGCATTCCCGTGAAAGCTCAATCTATAACTAATTTCAAACTCCCGATTCAAGAACCAAACGAGAAGCAGCAAGAGCACCATATCTAAAAAAATCTCGGAATTGTAGAGCCTCTCATTGTAAATCTTCTTCCTCTCACTACCCCTGAAAATCCTCACCGGCTTCTTCTTCTTCTGCTGCTGCTGCTGCTGCTCCCTCTCGATGGTCAATTGCTCATCGCGATTTGCAAATCTTTCGATTGGCGCCGAGGCCGAGATCGGTATCACCAGGAGGCTTCGATTCTCGAAGAGAACCCTCTCCGTGAACTCGCCGATTCTCGAGGAATTGATCAAACTCGGAGAATCGAGACTGGTCGTCGACTGATTCTTGTAGAGCGAGACGTGGCTCGCGACAAGACAGATAAACAAAATCCCCGTGACTGTCACCAGGAGATTCTTCATCCAGCAGTTGAGCTGGGTGAAGTTGCAGAAGTGGACGAGACCCACGAAGATGATGTAGCTGTAGTAATACTCGAAATTGGTGAAACCCGATCGGAAGTTGCAGGTGAAGTTCATCAGGATGGAGACAATTGGCAGGGCGACTAGAACGGCGCCGCACACGTGCCAGGGATACCAGCGCGAGAAAAATTTGAAGATCCGATGGGCGAAGGTCGCGTGCATTGTGCTGGGATCGAGGAGCTGTCGGACGCAGAGGGAGACGGCAAACACCTGGATTAAAGTCGCGATCACGAAGAAGACGATGAAGTAAATTGAGGGCGTGCAGAGGAGGAAGAGGGCGATTGTTATTGCCGAATAAACGAGGGCGGATATGAGGATATCGAAGTAGGTGTTGAAGCGAGAGGTCGCCAGGGTTGGAGGATTTCCTCCGAATCCTTCGGAAGCCTTGTGAGCGTTCTCCCGATATTCTTTCTCCATCTCCTTGTTCTTGAAGAAGAGGGTGACACTCGAGAGCGGAGGTTTCACGAAGTAGGAGCGCTGCGAGCTCACATTGTCCTGCACGCATCTGCAAAGTATTTAGGAAATTCCTTTTTATCTAGAGGAACTTGTGCAGGGACTATAATTTCTTTTCTTCTTCTTCTTCTTCATCTTCAAAAATTTCGGATTTATCACGAAAATAGGGGATTAAATTCTTTTTAATAAAATTAATGAGGGTGCGAGATTAAGTTGATAAATTTTCAACTGAAATGATCAATCTCCAACAACCAAAAATTAATTTTTTAATAAAGTAAATCAATTTTGAAACACAAAAGCTAAATTTTTAACTAAAAAGGATGAATTCTCAGAAAAACAAAATTCAACAAAATACATGAATTTTCAACCAAACCGTTAAATTTTCTACAAAAACAAGATGAATCCTGAAAAAATACATCTTTTTTTTTAACCAAATAATTGAATTTTCAAACGAAATTAATTTTTTTACTAGAAAAGACGAATTTTCAACAAAATAAAGACATTTTTGACCTGATAGTTGAATTTTTAACGAAGATTATTAACTTTCTACCAGAAAATATGAATTTTCAGCCAAGATGAATAATTTTCTACCAGAAAGTTGAATTTTTATACCAAAAAAGATGAATTTTAAAACGAATAAACAAATTTTCAACAAGAGTTGAATTTCCCGCCCGAAAATATGAATTTAATGCCAAATAGCAGATATTTTAATTAAAAAAGATAAATTTTCATTTAAAAAAATACAAGAATTTTTAACAAAATAGTTAAATTTTCAAAATGAAGATAAATTTTCTACAAAAAAAAATTAATTTCTACCAGAAGATACTAATTTTCGACAAATTGCATCAATTTTAAACTAAATAGTTTAAAAAATAGTTGCGAAATTGGTCCAAATTTGATTTTAATTAATTTTCAGCTAAAAATGGAATTGTTAACGTTTAATTCAGGAGAATTCATTTTTATTTTAAAAAATTTTAAAATATAATTCTATTGTTTAAAAAATAACATACAAGCCTTTAGCAGAATTTAATGAAAGTCGAATTCGTTCAATATTATATTTTGTTCAGAAAATACGATTTCAAAAATATTTATGAAAAAATAATTGTTTAGACAATAATATATATGTTTAAACAATTAAAATATTGTTACTATATTTTTTTCTATATACTAAACATTAAGAAAAATAATTGTATATATTCTATTTTATTTTATTTTTTTAAATTTATCAAAAAATAACTGCTTGAGGAAATAAAAATTGTTTAAACAAAAAAGAGATTTATTAAAAATCAGAAGAAATGTATGAAAATTATGTAATTCTTCAACCAAAAGTAGCATAGAATACCAATTTGAACAAAAATTGGACATCTCTAGCTCAATTTTTAGACATTTCGTGAAAAATTGATTAATTGTTTAAATAATAACACAATGTTTTAAAAAAATCTATTACTCGAAAAAATGACCAAATTCTATATTTCAATCAGAAAGTATGATTATTTTTTTACATTTTTTTGGGATGAATTTTCTGTTTAAAAATATTTTAGTTGACTTTTCACGATTAAAATATGAATTTTTAAACAAGAAATAAGTTTCTACGAAGAAATTTTTAATTTCAGAAAAAAACCGAATTTTTGACCAAAAAGGATGAATTTCTCTTAAAACAGATAAATTTTTATATACATTTTTTTGTAATGAATGAATTTTCATCCAAAAAAGACCCCAGTTGACATTTCAAGATCAAAATTTGAATTTTTCAAAAACAAAAAAAGTTTCTACGAAAAAAAAATCGAATTTTTCAATTAAAAAATACGTCTTTTTTTACCAAAAAGGATGAATTTAAAACAAATAGTTTAATTTTCTACAGAGCAGTTAAATTTTTATCCAATAAAGATGAAAATTCTCATAAAAGAGATAAATCTTTAAATCAAAGGAAATTTTCAAAAAATTATTTGAATTTTCTGTTTAGAACTATTTAGGTTGATTTTTAACGATCAAAATATGAATTTTCAAACAAGAAATTAGTTTCAACGAAGAAAAATTGAATTTTCAGTTTGAAAAAACAAATTTTTAAGCGACAAGGATGAATTTTTAACAAAATTGTTAAATTCTCTATCAAATAGTTGCATCTTTATATTTAAAAAAAAAAACGAATTTTCAAGCCTCAACTAAAGAAATAAAATGTCAACTAAAATGTTAAATCTTTCACCAAGAAAGTCCATTTTTAACCAAATAGATTAATTTTCAATAACAAAAAAATGAATTTTTGAACCAAGTGGTTGAATTTTCGACAAAAAGATAAATTTTCAACAAAAAATTGAAGTCACATTTTTATTGATAAAAAGTTTTCAACAAAATAGTTAAATTTCCTGTTAAAAAATATTTTAATTGACTTTTAACGATCAAAATATGAATTTTCAAACAAGAAATAAGTTTCTACGAAGAAAAATTGAATTTTCAGTTTAAAAAATAAATTTTTAACCAAAAATGATGAATTTTTAATAAAATTGTTGAATTCTATACCAAATAGTTGCATTTTTATATTTAAAAAAAAAGAAAAAAAATTGTTCAACCAAATAGTTCAACCCTTAATCAAAGAAGTAAAATTTCAACTAAAATGATGAATCTTTAACCAAGAAAATTAATTTTTCATCAAATAGTGGAATTTTCGACAAAAAGAAGAAATTTCAACTAAAAAAGATAAATTTTCAACAGAAAATTGAAGTCTCATTTTTAGTGAAAAAATTTTTCAACAAAATAGTTAAATTCTCAACCAAACAGTTGCATTTTTATTTTTAAAAATATGAAATTTATCATAAAATTGATGAGTTTTTAAATAAAAAAGACAAATATTCAAAAAATTAGTTGAATTTTCTGTTTAAAAATATTTTAGTTGACTTTTCACGATTAAAATATGAATTTTCAAACAAGAAATTAGTTTCTACGAAGAAAAATTGAATTTTCAGTTTAAAAAAAAAACAAATTTTTAAGCAAAAAGGATGAATTTTTAACAAAATTGTTAAATTCTCTATCAAATAATTGGATTTTTATATTTAAAAAAAAAACGAATTTTCAATGAAATAGTTCAAGCCTCAACCAAAGAAATAAAATGTCAACTAAAATGTTGAATTTTTTACCAATAGAATCCATTTTTAACCAAATAGATTAATTTTCAATAACAAAAAAATAATAATTTTTAACTTGAATGTTGAATCCTTATAAAAAAAAATGAATTTTTGAACCAAATAGTTGAATTTTCGACAAAAAGACGAATTTCCAACCAGGAGGATTAATTTTGAACTAAAGAAGATAAATTTTTAACAAAAAATGAAATAGTTAATAAAGTATTTTCTACAAAAAAAACTTAATCTTTAATCCAAAAAGTTGAATTTTTAACCAAACTGTTGAATTCTGTACCAAATATGGTATTTTTATATAAAAAAAGAACTAAAATGTTGAATCTTTCACCCAGAAAATGAATTTTTAAATCAAAAAGACAAATTTTCAAAAAATTAGTTGAATTTTCTGTTTAAAAATATTTTAGTTGACTTTTCACGATCAAAATATGAATTTTCAAACAAGAAATAAGTTTCTACGAAAAAAAATTGAATTTTCAGTTAAAAAAAAAAACATTTTTAACCAAAAAGGATGAATTTTTAACAAAATTGTGGAATTCTGTACCAAAAAGTTGCATTTTTATATCAGAAAAAAGGGGGAAAAAATTTGTTTTCAACCAAATAGTTCAACCCTCAATCAAAGACAAAAAATTTCAACTAAAATGCTGAATCTTTCACCAAGAAAATGGATTTTTCAATCCAAAACGGATGCATTTTTAACCAAACATGATGACTTTTTAATAAAAAAAAATATATAAATTTTGTGGATTTCTCGAAACAAAAAATTATGTTTGTTGCAGGGGAAAGGGGGCGGAGTGGGGGGGGGGCTTAAAAAAAGATGGAGAATATTGACGAATGAAAATATTGATAAATAAATGGTCATAAGTATTAACCTTATTAATTGGAGATCGGATTGCTTCCTGAGTTTGTGAAAACAAGCACCAAATGTGTCAGTAACTGCTGGAGGAAACGGATAGGGCGGCACCGAAGAAGAAGGATCCTGGATGGAATTCAGGGTCGAGTTCGAGGTGTAATAGCCACTCACCCTGTGGCCCAGCAAGTCACCCTGTGTCATTCCGTTCATCAGAAACAACTGCAAACATTCCAACGATACATAAACCTCAAACGGCACACTGGTGCGAATTCGCACTGAATCAATTTTCAGCTCATTAAGACACTATATTGAATATATACTTTTTAAATATGCGCAATATATGCTAGATGTTTATTATACGGCCATTTCCCGGCCAATAAAATTTAAAAAATCAAACTCTTAAGCTTTAACTTTAAATTTTGTAACTTTTTAATTATATTATTTTAAACAGAACACTTCTTAAATTATAGAAATAGTCTAGAACTTGGTTTAAATATATTTATATTAACATTTTTTTACAACTTCTAAATAAGGGACGACTGAAAAATCCCGAAAAATAAAATTCCCGAATTGGATAATTTCCGAATAATAAAATTCGGTGTTAATAAAATCGGTTTCAATTTTTGTAAAATTTCCGGTAAAAAAATTAATTCACGGTCATTTCCCGGTCGAGCGGCCACCTTGAAATAAGCATGAAAACCTGGATTCGGGATTGATGATAATATTGTGGAGAAATGGAGAGGAAATGAGACGGAGACGGACGTACTTGTTGCTGGATACTGCTGCGCCTACTTCGAATCCCAGAATCTTTTCTGCTGCAGATGGACGAGGCGTGACTAATTGGTTCCTGACCAGGTAGCAGAGGACTAGAAGGTACGGGATTCGGATCCATCTCAACTTCAGTGGAAGCATGCGTCTAAAATAAAAGTCTACCGCTAGAAACCCAAAAACCCGTGACGAAAGTTTCTAATTCTCAGACGGCACACTGGTGCGAATTCGCACCGAATCAATTTTCAGCTTTTATTATACAGCAACATGTTTATTATACGTTCAATACGTTAAATATTTAATGTTAACATTGCAAAGAAAAAAAAAAACAATTCGCACAAGTGTACCGTTTGAGGGTTAAATAAAAAAAAAAAAAATTATAAAAGACTTGATTTCCATTTCCTAATTTAAAATTCTGAAAAGAGCGATCAGAGCGGTTCAGTAGAAAAAATATTCAGTACAGAAAATATTTTTTAAAAACTTGAATTTTTATTTTAAAAGATTAATTTTCAACTAGAAACTTGAATTTTCAACAAAAAACTCAAGATTTCAATTATTTTACAAAAACTTGACAGATTTCTCAAATTGCTGATTTTTTTTGGTGAAGATTACCCTTTTTTGTTAAAAATTTACATATTCAGGTAGAAAATTAAACTTTTTTAGTAGAAAAAGCGTCTTTTTAGCTTGGAAATTTAACAATTTGATAGAAAATTCAACTACTAATGAACTTTTGTAAATGAAAATTCATCTTTATAGATTAATTCAACTGTTTTTTATTTGAAACTAAAATCTTTTCTAATTGAAAATTCAACTACTTGAAAATTAATGATTTTTTAGATGAAAATTCGCCTTTTTTGTTGAAAATGTTAAAATTTTGTTGTAAATTTCGTCTTTTTAGCTTGAATATTGAACCTTTTTTGTAGAAAATTGAAGTATTTATTTCAAAATTAAATATTTTGTTTAAAATTCGTCGGTTTTATAGAAAATTAATCTTCTTGATTAAGAGTTCAACGTTTTTTGTCGAAAATTAAAATATGTTCGTAGAAAATTAAACTATTTCCGTTCAAAAATTAACTTTTTTGTTTAAAATTCATATTTTTTGGTCAAAAATTCGACAAAAATTCGATTTTGGTAGAAAATTTACCTATTTTTTTCAAAATTAAATTTTCGGTTGAAAAATCATCTTGCAGGGTTGAAGATTCAACTATTTTGGTTTAAAATAAAATTTTTTGTTATAAATTTAACTCTACTGTAGAAAGCTGATTTAGTTGGTATCAAAATTCAACAATTTCGTCGAAATGTATTTCATTTTTAACTGAAAATTATGAACCTTGTTGTTTTTTTAAAATAAAAATTAAACTGTTTTGTGCAAATTTCGTATTTTTGGCTTAAAAGTTTCAAAAATTGATAGAAAATTCAAATATTTGGTTCAAAATTCATATTTTTAAGTTGAAAATTTAACAGTTAAGTAGAAAATTCGTCTTGTTATAATGAAAAATAAACACTTTGGTCAAAACACTTTTTTCTTTCTTGACTGAAAATTATTTTTTAGTTAAAAATTTAATTTTTTGTAGAAAAAATGTCTTTTTAGCTTTAAAATTTAATATTTTGATAGAAAATGTAATTATTTTGTTGACAGTGAACTTTTTTTAATTGAAAATTCAACTGTTTTTAGAGAAAATTCATTTTTATGGATTAATTAAAATGTTTTTAATTTGAAACTAAAATCTTTTCTAGTTGAAAATTGAACTACTAGGTTAAAAAGTTAAATTTCGTTATTAAAAAATTCATTTTTTTGGTTGAAGATTCATAATTTTAGGCGAAACTTCGCCTTTTTGTTTAAAAAAGCCGTTAGTAACAAAATTTCAGTGCAGATAGCACGCGTCCTAATTTAAAAGGAAAAATTTAGAAGCTTTTTCAGAATTTTTAAAAGCTTCAGAAGATTAAAAAATATTTCCTAGGAAAATTGAAAATGATTTTTTAATTTTGATAAATTAATTTTAAGAGAATATTTAAAAAGATTTACAAAATTATCAAAAATGAATGTGGAAGATTTTGAGAAAATTTATCTATTTGGCAGAATTAAAAAAAAAAATTAGGAAAACTTAGAATCATCTAACCAGTTTGTTGGAAATTTGAGTTTATTGGTTAAAAAATTTAACTTTTTTCTAGAAAAAGCGTCTTTTTAGTTGAAAATTTAATTATTTTCATAGAAAATTAGATTATTTTGTTGAAATTGAACTTTTTTTATTGAAAATTCAACTGATTTTAAAGAAAATTCATCTTTATGGATTAATTCGAAAGTTTTTAATTTGAAACTAAAATCTTTTCTAATTTAAAATTAAAAAATTTATAAACTTTTTCAAAAATTTTCGAAAAAAAAACAAAATTTTGAAATCTTCAGTAGTTTAAAAAAAACATTTCCTAGGAAAATTGAAAATGACTTTTTATTTTGATAAATTAATTTCAAAAGAATATTTACAAAGATTTACAAAATTATCAAAAATGAATGTAGAAGATGTTCAGAAAATTTCTTTTATTTGGCAGGATTTAAAAAAAAATTACGAAAACTTCTAA
>JAWWLR010000128.1:34840354-34853415 GCA_035041075.1 Acraspis erinacei | reverse complement strand
TAGAACTTTTTTGGCAAGCAATACACTTCCAACGAGTAGGAGTTTCTTTCTCAGGATATGTCGTTTTTCACGAACGTGAGAAATTTCTGATTTCTCTGAATTTTCGTCTTCTGATACTGATTCCACTGCTACGGCATACGCCACCGCGAATAGAGCTGCTACCACGAATATGTAGAAGAAACGCATCTAGAAAAAGAAAATTAATTTTGCTTTCAGACGAAGTATCAAAAAAAATTTATTATCAGATTCAACAAATTTAAAAAAATTAGGATGTTACTGCAAATTCTAAAAGAAACTTTATAGTTTAGGAATTCCTAGAATTGCTGGCCCACGCAGTTTCTCAGCTCAATGGACGAGAGAGGGTTCCGACTCTCGTCTCAGAAGGGCCGCAGTGCGCGAGTACTCAGTCGAGTATATTGCGAAATATTATGCGTTTTAATTGGAAGCTATTCAGGCAACCCGCGACACTAGGTAGAGTGCTTTTTTTATTAAATGCAGAATTTTAATTCCTTTAAATAAATTTTTTCTTATGTGACAGGCATTCAGTTCAAAATGATCAACTTGTAAAGTTTGTTAATACAAAATAATTCAATTAAAAAAAAATATAAAAAAAAAACTTAAAATCACCAATTTTGACAGCATCTAATTTTCAATTTTAAGGCTTCGAAACTGTAGAAATTTATTTTTATTTTATTTCATAAATTTTGATCGATGCTAATTTAAAATATTTCAATCCTTGAAATGTTAACTTAAAAAATCTAAATTTCAACATTTCTAATGTCTTGAAATTTAAGTTGTAGTTTGATTAATTTTGAAGGCTTTAAATTTTATTTTATTTTATTTCAAAGACTTTTAATGTACATTTTATATATTAAACACAGTATATTTTAGACGCGACAAACTTTATTTTTAATTTTACATTCTACAATATTCACTTCAATTTAAAATTATTTATTTTTAAACGCTTTGAGCAAAAATGTCTATTAATTAAAAATTAAATAAATTAAAAATAAATCAATTTAGAATTTTACAATTTTGAAACATTTAAAATTATTTATCAATTTTTACTACTTATTTTAATTTTGAATCTATTAGGTGGGAAAAGTCTTCAATTTAAATTTTTACAGCATTTAAATTAGTTATCCTGTCAAAAATCAAGTCTCCGAAAAAATAAATTTATCTATAATTTAAACAATTGAAATTACATTATTAGACGTCTGTTATGAAATAGAAAACTTTTTATGCAAAAAGGATAAAACCTACGAAAAAGAATTATTTTAACAATGTTAAATATTTTAATTTAAGTTAAATTCATTATTTGTAACTGAATTTTTTCTTACCGTCGCTTCTTAGCATATTTTTAAAAATATTTAAATTTAAACAAAACCTGGCTTTTTTCGGGGAAAAAATTTCCCATAACTTTATTGTTTTCAATTTTGAAAATGAATGGATAATCTCTAAATATAGTTATTTGTGTAGAAAAATTGTCTTTAAAAAATTGGTTTAAAGATTTTAGCTCTACAAAACAGTTGTATTAATATTTGTACCGAAAATCAGGTTTTTGAGAAAATAAGTTTTCTATAGTATTAAGAATTCAAATAATATTATCAGTTATGTATTATAAAAAAAATTGTTTTTTATGCAAAAAGCTTAGAACTTTATAAAAATAATTATTTTAATAAATAGTTTTTGTAATTGAACTTTTTCTTACTGACGCTTTTAACCAATATTTTTAAAATAATCAAATTTTAATCAATCACGTCTCAATTTGTCTGTGAAGATATTCCTTAAAATTCTGCTGTTTCCGATTTAACAAAAAAAAACAATAAACTTTAAATACAGTTATTTTGTTAGAAAATTTTTCCTGTAAAAAATTGTTTTAACAATTCCAGCCGTAGAAAGTTGTGATTCAAAAATTTAACCATTTTTTTTTAATTGGCAAGAAAAGACTGTAATGTAAATATACGGCTAGAGCTAGCCGTATCAATAACCACTGCTGACGTTGAAACGTTTTTACTCGTTCAAAAATTAAGCGGGAAAATTTTTTCTTAAAGATTCGAAAACTTTTCAAATTCTGAGTCGTATGATCCCTAATAGAGATATTTTCGTACTTTAAAAATAAATATGCAACGTGGAAATTCAAGAATTTCTCGAAATTTATATTTTGACTTCAACTCTTTACATCGCCTAGGTAAGTTGTAGGTAAAATCTGAAATTTATTCCACGTAATCTTTGAAGTCTTGTCTTTAATTCAAGCCAATAAAACTTGAAAAATCTTGAAGGGTTCTTGAGTTATAGCTAAAAATGTCCAAGCGTCTCTGGGTCAAGATCCTCGACTAAAACTCGACGCTAGAAAACTTTTGGCCATAACTTAGGAATTCTTTAAGATTTTTGAAATTTGATTGTCTATCCTATCAATTTCTGCTTTTTTACAAGTTTCCTTAATCACAGCAAAAGTTGTACTTGAAGTACAAAATCTGAGAATTGAGATTCAAACTTGACGCAGATACGCTTGGACATTTTTTGTTATAACTCAAAAAGCCATTCACATTTGTTAATTTTTATTGGCTTGGATTCAAGATAAGACTTCAGAGACTGTTTGGAATTAATTTGAGATTTTTTCTACAACATTTCTCGGCGATGCAATGATTTGAAGTGGAGACGCAAAGTTCGATAAATTCTTTTTTTTCTCTTGATTTAAAAAAAAATTGTACCGTTGTATATTCTTGTCAAAATATCTCTATAAGTTTTTTTCAAAAATTTCTTACTTCTTTTTTCCGAAGATATATTTAGAGTTTTTTTTATATAAAATCGATTTGATCACTTTTTTCGCGCACAATTAATTTACTCTTTTGATTTTGATACCGAGAACGTATCTTCGCTTCAAAAAATTAGAGAAGAAATTTCTTGTAACAAACCTTGATGAATATCGTGGTAATGTATCCGGCTGTGAAGAGAACAGAAGACTTTATAGGATCATAGTGCAGCATCCCTTCTCCTGAGAACATTTTCCTTTTTACCTTTTAATGTTTGACATTGAATTCACGCAGTGACTTCACTTTTTTCCTTCTCGACAGGCAAACCAAATTTGATAAAAAAAAGCAATCTAAATGTAGTTTGAGAAAAAGATTCGGAAAGAAAAAAATTTGTATAGTAAGGGTCCATCCATAAGTTAATTAAAATTTTTGGAAAATTCCACTTTTTTTATTAAAAATTTAACTGGATTCTAAAAACTTCGTATTGTTTCTTAAATACTCTACTATCTGGGGGTATTTGGTTTTCAGGTGAAGTTTCTTATTTTTTGATTGATTATGCGACCATTTGGTTGAAAATTCGGATATTTTTTTAACAACAAATTTGGTTACATTTTGTTTAAAATTATATTTTTGGTTGACTATTAAACTTCTTAGTTTGAAAATTCAACGGCCTTCTAAAAAATTTGCATTTTTTATTTGAACATTTTTTTAATAGTTATTGTTGAATATTCTCTTAAAAATTCTTCTTTTTTCATAGAAAATTAAATCTGGGTTAAAAAATATAAATGCAATTTTTTATGAGAAAAACAACTATTTTGTTCAAATTTCGTGGATTCTGGTTGAAAAATGACATTTTTATTATAAAATTTATATTTTTCAGTATAGAATTAAACTATTTTGTTAAAAAAAAATTTTTTCGAATGAAAAAATTATTCTCTAAATTGAAAAGTAGTTTATATAATTTTTTTTAAATTTATCTCTTGTAACAGAAATGTCATCTTTTTTTTTGAAAATTGAACTGTTTTTCAAAAAATTATTCTGCTTTTGTTGAAAATTCAACTATTTAGTTAAAATGACTTTGTTTTTAGTTGAAAATTACATTGTTTATTTAAATTCATATTTTTGGCTAAAGAATTAAATTATTTTAAAGAAAGTTAAATTATTTTTGTAGAAAATTCCAATTTTGGTTAAAAGTTAACTTTTTTGATGAAAAATTATATTTTTGAATTGAAGATTCAACTGTTTTGTTAAATATTATTTTCTCATATATAAAATTAATCTTCTGGGTTGAAAATTGAGTTCTTTTCTTTAAAATTAGTTTTTTTCCAATTTATTTATTTTGGTAGAAATTTGATTTTTTTTCAAAAATGCAACTTTTTGATTAAAAAATAGTATTTTCTGATTAAGGATTTAACTATTTTGTAGAAAGTTCCATTATTTTTGTAGAAAATTCCAATATTTGTTGAAAAATTACAATGTTTGGTTGAAAGTTAACTTTTTTTTATTAATAACTATATTTTTGAATTGAAGATTCAACTTTTTTGTTAAATATTATTTTCTCATATATAAAATTAATCTTCTGGGTTGAAAATTGAGTTATTGTCTTTAAAATTAGTTTTTTTCAATTTATTTATTTTTGTGGAAATTTTGATTTTTCTTTGTTTAAAAATGAAACTTTTTTATTAAAAAATAGTCTTTTAATATTAAGAATTTAACTATTTTGTAGAAAATTCAATTATTTTGGTAGAAAATTCCAATATGATTGATGACAAATCAACTACTTTGTTAAAGTTCGTCGATTCTGATTGAAAATGAACTTTTTTGTTATAAAATTAATATTTTTTAGTGTAGAATTAGATACAAAAATGATATTTTTTCTGATAAAAAAATAATCTTCTGGGTTGAAAATTTGTTTCTGAACAATTTTTTGTTGTTAAGAATTTATATCTTTTGGTAGAAATTTCAGTTTTTTTTTGAAAATTTATCTGTCTGACCAAAAATTAATTTTCTTTCGTTGAAAATTTAACAATTTTATTAAATTTTCTTCGTTTCTTTTGGTAAAATACATTTTTTTAATGTATAGTTTTGGGTAAAGAATTTAATTATTTTGTATAAAGTTCAATTATTTTAATATTAAGTTGCAATATTTGATTAAAAATTATTATGTTCGGTTGAAAATTAACTTTTATTTTACAAAGTATTATTTTCAAGTAAAGAATACAAGTATTTTGGTAAACAAAATTTTTCTAATACAAAATTAATCTTTAAAGTTGAAAAGTTGTTTTTAAAAAAATTATTTCTTTCTTGTTGAAAATGTATCTTAGTCGGTGCAAATTTCATATTTAAAAAAAAAACTTTTGTGTAAGAAATTTAACTATTTTGAATTAAATTCAATTAATTTTGTAATCTAAAGTTTAGTTGAAAATTACAATGTCTTGTTGAAAATCAACTTTATTTTATGAAAAATAATATTTTTAGATTGAAGATTCAACTGTTTTGTTAAATATTATTTTCTCATATATAAAATTAATCTTCTGGATTAAAAATTGAGTTATTTTTTTTTTTTTAGTTTTTTTTTCAATTTATTTATTTTGGTCGAAATTTTGATTTTTCTTTGTTTAAAAATGCAACTTTTTGATTAAAAATTAGTATTTTCTAATTAAGGATTTAACTATTTCGTAAAAACTTCAATTCTTTTTGTAGAAAACTCCAATATTTGGTTAAAAATTACAATGTTTGGTTAAAAGTTAATTTTTTTATGAAAAATTATATGATTATCTTCTGGGTAGAAAATTGAGTTATTTTCTTTAAAATTAGTTTTTTTCAATTTATTTATTATGGTCGAAATTTTGATTTTTCTTTGTTTAAAAATGAAACTTTTTGATTAAAAAATAGTCTTGTCATATTAAGGATTTAACTATTTTGTAGAAAATTCAATTATTTTGGTAGAAAATTCCAATTTTTGGTTGAAAATTACAATGCTACGTTAAAAATGAACTTTTTTGTTATAAAATTAATATTTTTGATTATAGAATTATATAAAAAAATTATTGTTTTTTTTCTGATAAAAAAATAATCTTCTGGGTTGAAAATTTATTTCTGAACAATTTGTTGTTATTAAGAATTTACATCTTTTGGTAGAAATTTCAGTTTCTTTTTTAAAAAGGTATTTGTCTGACCAAAAATTATTTTGATTTCGTTGAAAATTTAACAATTTTATTGAAATTTCTTCGTTTCTATTGGTAAAATACATTTTTTAATGTATAATTTTGGGTCAATAATTTAATTATTTTGTATAAAGTTTAATTATTTTAATATTAAGTTGCAATATTTGATTAAAAATTATTACATTCGGTTGAAAATTAACTTTTTTATTAAAATTTCGATGATTTTGGTTTAAAATTAACTTTTACTTTAAAAAGTAATATTTTCAAGTGTAGAATATAACTATTTTGGTAAAAAAAAATTTTCTAATACAAAATTAATCATTAAAGTTGAAAAGATGCTTTTAAAAAAATTATTTTGTTGTTGTTGACAATGTATCTTAGTTGGTACAAATTTCATCTTTTTTTAAAAAAAATACTTTTGTGTAATAAATTTAACTATTTTGAATTAAATTAAATTAATTTGGTAATCTAATGTTTAGTTGAAAATTACAATGCCTTGTTGAAAATCAATTTTATTTTATGAAAAATCATATTTTTAGATTGAAGATTCAAATTTTTGTTGGATTTCATTCTATTATAATGAAAATTAATCTTGTGGGTTGAAAATTTAATTATTGTCTTCAAAATTGTTTTTTTTCAAATTAATCTCTTTTGTTAGAAATTTTGTCTTTTTTGTTTAAAAATGCAACTTTTTGATTAAAAAATAGTGTTTTTTGATTTACGATTTAACTATTTTATTTATAGTTCGTCCTCTGTGGTTGAAAATAAACTTTTTTGTTTAAAAATAATATTTTAAATTCAATTTCTGTGTTGAAAATTCGCATTTTTAGTTGAATTTAATTATTTTTTTTTATTTTAAGTAAAAATATTTTTGGTTGAAATATTAGCTATTAAGTTGAAATACTTTCTTAAAAATCAATTTTTTTGTTGAAGATCTCCCAGGTTAAAAATTCATGTACTTTTTTGAAAATGCAATATATTTGGAATTGAAAAAACTTGTTTTTTTTTAGTATTTGTCAACAGAATGATAAAAATAAGTCAAAACACGAATCGGATTATCGTGAAATTTTCCAAAACCCGCTAAAAAATAAAATATTTTCGTAATTTGTGGAAGGCCCATAAAATTTAAATAATATATTCAACGCGAGTCACGACCTTAAAATATAGAAATAGAATCTTATAAAATAATTTCCTCAAAGGTCACTATTTCTTCAAGGCTAGAAAGTATAACAATTTCTCCATCAATCTTTTTTTGTTAATTAAATAATAAAAAAATATATTTCTCGAAATTTTGTATTAAAATTAGAAATTTTTCTAAGCACTTTTATAAATTTTTAATTTTTTACCTGCTTTTAATAATAATGATTTATTAGGTATTTTTAAATTTAGAAAAAATGGAAGTTGTAAAAGCTTAACTGAAAAATATCTAAGGCTTAAAAGTTTATATATTTAAATATAAAATATATTATTTTTAATGAAAAAATTTTAAAAGTTAAAAAGTTAAAAAAAATCAATTTTTTTGCAATTGAATTTTTTCTAACTGTCGCTTCTTATCCATTTTTTTTTAAATGGTTCAATTTGAATAAATTATAGATTTTTTTGGGTAATAAATTCTTTACAACTCTACTATTTCCAATTTGTAAATAATTTTTTCTATGGCTCAAATTTGTTTAAACAATTTTGTTTAAAGAAAGCATTTCTTTAAATAATAAATATAATTGAAAATTAGTTATTTATTGACAAAATTGGTACCAGTTGAGTTGTAGGGAATATTTTCCTTGAAAAATTGAACCAAAATTTATTAAGATTCAACCATTTTTTTTTATTTTAAGAGGCAAGAGTAAAAAAATTCAATTACAAAAACTACTTTTTCTTTAATTTTTATTAAATATTTTTTAGCATTGTAAATATTTTTGACACATTCTTACATACTAATTAATATGAAAATAGCTTCTTTGGAAATGCCCATTCTATCTATAGGCCTGGGACCTCATTTAATTACGACACATTGATATTTCTAAATACCATTTTCATGGAATCTTATGCATTTACATTTATACGACCCGAGTGACTAATAATTCTAATTCTTATTTTGTAACTTTGAATTGACGAAGCGATCAATGACATTGGATCTTCATGAATGAATTGCATTTTATCCGAATGAAACAAAATTTTATTTTAGAAATGATATTTTTCCTTAGAACTGTGAATAAATTATGTAATTTTACAACAATTTTCAAACAATAATACTCTTAACATAGAATCTTTTATAAACGGAATATAACAGTTATTTCTAACAAAAATGTCAAATTTTCAAATTTATTAATTTATTTTAAACAAAAAAATTATTTTCTACTAAAAATATGGCTTTTCAAAAAATAATTGAGTTTTCAAACTAAAAAGATAAATGCTCAACAAAAAAGTACCAAGGTTCATTTTTCAATCCAAAAGATGAAATTTATTTTTTTTAAACAAGTTTAAAACCAAAAAGGCAAATTTTTAACAAATAAAAATTGTTCACTCAAGAAAGAAAGAAAAGTTTATCCAAATTGTTGACGAATTTTCTCTACAAATATTGAATTTTCAAACAAAAAATATAAATGTTTAGAAAAAAACCTAGAAAATTATTTTCTTACCTAAAAGGGAGAATCTTCAACTCAAAATCAATCTTAAAAATAGGCTTTTTTACCAAACAGTTAAAATTCCAATAAGAGGGATGAATTTTCAACTAAAAATATAAATTTTAAATTTTAAACAAAAAGTGGCAGTTTGATAAAAAATTACATTTCTGCGAAAACAAATAATTTTTTAAATCAAAAAGATGAATTTTGAAAAAAATAGTTGATTTTTCTGTTTAACAAGATTTCAGTTGACTTTAAAAAAAAATATGAATTTTTAAACCAGAACTAAACTTATACGTAACAAATTGAATTTTTAATCCAAAAAGACGCATTTTTAGTAAAAAAGGATGACTTTTTAACAAAATTGTTGAATTCTCTATCAAATAGTTGCATTTTTGACCCAAACAGATAAAATTTATTTTGAAAAAGATGAATTTTTATTTTTTTTTTAAGTTTAATTTTCATTCAAAAAAGCTTCCAGTTCATTTTTCAAGGTCAAAATATGAATTTTTAAACAAAAAAGAAGTTGAATCCTCTACCAAATAGTCGCATTTTTATCCATGAAAGATAAAATTTGTACTAAAACAGAAGAATTTTTAATAAAAAACGACAAATTTTCTTTTTTAAAATTGAATTTTTAATCAAATAGCTAAATTTGTATCCATAAAGATGAAAAAAAATGAAAAAAAAAATGAAAAAAAAAAACAAAAAATAGTGGAATTTTAATTCAGAAAGGATTTTAGTTCTCTTTTTAACCCAAGATAGTACATTGAAATTAAAATTAAATTTTTTTTTTGTAAAAAATTGATCCACTTGAGTTACAAACTCAAGTATTTGGTTAAAAATTCAAGTTTTTGTTTAAAAATTCTACTATTTGTTTAAAAATTCATTTTTTTGTTTAATTGTCTGTATTTCGTAGAAAATAAATTTCTTTGGTTAAAAATTAAACTGTATTGTTGATAATTCATGTATTTTGTTGAAAATTTTTACATTGTTGTAAAAAGTTAATCTTTTCGTTTAAGAATTGATCTCCTTTGTCAAAAATTAATCTTTTTGATCAAAAGTTTAACAGTAAAAATTCAATGTTTTTTTTTGCTTGAAAGTTACTTTTCTCAAGTCAAGATAACTTTTGAAATTTCATTCTTTTGATTAATATCTCATATTTTTGGTGGAAAATTTAGATATTTTTCTTAAAATTTTTAAAAATTCAACTATTTTTTCGGAAATTCATTTCTTTGGCTTGGAAATTCAATCTTTCAATTTCTCCATTTCCCCTTTTTTATTGGATGCGTAGTTTTTTTGTAATCTCACAAAATACTTGAATTTTTTCAAAAACTTGTGTTTTTATTAATTATTTTTTGGTAGGAATTTAATGTTCAAATCGTAAAAAATAACATTGAAAATAAATAAATAAATTTGTTGTAAAACGACGCAAGGATCAATAAAATGTTAATTAACCAAAATTTTCTTTGTAGGACACGTACTTTTTTTAATCATGAAAAGAAGACAATAAAAATACAACTTTGAATGGTGTTATCGAATTTTATCTTACATAAATTAATTGTTGACTAACTATAAAGGAATATTTAAAAAAAGAAGAAAATTCAACCTTGAATGAAAAAAATGAAATTTTAACCGCGAAGATTAATTTCCTAACAGAAAAGGCGATTTTTGAAACCAAAAATTGAATTTTCAACCAAAAAAAAAAGATCAATTTTCTTTTAAAATATTACTTTTCTATCAAAAATGGTATAATCGAATTTTCTCTTAAATAAATTAGTTTTTAAACCAACAAAATAGATTTTTTAACAAAATTCTCTATCAAAACAGATAAATTTCTTACCAAATATTGAAATCTTTAACAAACAAAAAAAAACAATTTTAAACCAAAAGGATTAATCTTTTACCCAAAGAGAAAAATTTTCAAACAAATAATTGAATTATTAAGTAAAAAATATCAATTTTAAATTTAAAATACCAATTTTCAACCAAAAATGGTATAATTGAAATTTTCTTGACAGAGATTTGTTTTTAAGTTAATAAAGTAAATAAATAATAAATAATAAATAATAATATAAATAATAATAATAATAAATAAAGTTTCAAATTAATTGAAAAATATCATTGTTGAACAAAAAATAATATAAGTCGATTTTACCATTATAGAAATTCATTTTCAACAAGAAATAGGAATTTTAAGAAAATAATTGAATTCGCAAATTGAAAAAGTTAATTTTAAATCAACACAGATAATTTTTAAATTTGGAACTTCATATTCAACGAAAAATGGGATAGTTAAGTTTTTTGTTAACAAAAATATTTTTCAACCAAAAAAGTGTAATTTAACAAAAATAGCTTAATTCTCTATCAAAACAGATTGCAATAAGAAATACCAATTTTCTACCAAAAATTGTATAATCGAATTTTCCCTTGAAGATATTAATTTTTAACGAACAAAAAAGAGGAATTTGGAACAAAATAATTGAATCTTTAAAAAAAAAGATGAATTTTCAATGAAGGTTTATTTTCTAAAAAAAAAAATATACGAATCTTTAACAACAAAAATAAATTTTTAAATAAAAATATTTATTTTTAACCAAAAATTGGCATTTTATTTTTAAGCGTATATTTTTAATTTAAAGAATTTTAAAGTGCGGTCTTGAAGTCTTAAGCAATTAAAAATTAAAACCTTTTAAAAGTTGAAAATTTTAGATAAAAACAGTATTTTTTTCAACCGTAAATATAAATGAATACATAATTTTTTCAATGGATCTGTACATTAAGTATTAAAAACTGAACAATAATTTATTTGTTAAAATGATTCTAAATCCGTCTAAATTCAAAGGTCTTAGTCATTAAATATTTCCGTCTAAATTATTCACTTCTCAACGCAGTTAGTTTGGCATTTTTTAATTGAGAAAAAGAATAATTATTTAATATTTAGCAATATTTGACTTTAATTTAATATGAGCAAATTAAAATAATATAGAAAAAATCTGAGTAATTTTATGAGAAATTTAAAAGTTTTGAAAAGATTAAAAACTAATTTAAAACTTTAATTATGTCAAGTAATTTAGTCAAAGTGTTTAAAAATTTTGTTTAGAACTTCTTAACATATCTTAAAATGAAAAAAATGTTCCAACAATTTTTAGAATATTCCGCAAATTTTTTTATAAATCCTCAAAATCATCCAGGGTCTTTTTAGACCATTTTGGAAATATTTAAAAACATAATGTTAAAATAATTTTTCCAAGTGAAAAATCATTTTGAATTTTCCTAGGAATATTAAGAAAATGTTTTTATTCTTTTGGAGTTTGTCACAATTCTTAAAAAACATTTCAATTTTTCGACTGAAAATTGAAAAAATCTTCATTTGGTTTTAAATTAGGTTCTGGACATTTGCACAAAAGTTACTCTTATTTTTTCTGAAAATGAACAAATTCAATTAATTTTCAAAGTTATTTAGAAAATTTTCAAGCTTTTCAAGGATGCTTAAACTATTTACAATGAAAATAATTTTTCTTTTAATTTAATAACTTTTAAGTTAATAAACTTTATACTTTTGGAACTTAATCTAAATTTTTAAACTCTATAATTTATGAATGTTAAAAATTCTGAATTTTGCAGTTTATCTGCATTTCATTTAAACTGTTCAACTGAAAAGTGTTACTACCTTCCAGTTTGTACGTGTAAATTATTGAGCATTTGAGTACAACATTTTTGAATTGAGAAACCTTAAACTTCAATTTTCAAAGTTTAAAATTCAAGAGTTTAACTTTGAATGCTTTAATTTGCTGTTTTTCTTTTACTACTTGAAATGGAAAAATGTTTAGAATAGAGTTCGATTTTTAAAATTTTATTAATGGGTAAAAATGTTTGCGAACCGGGAAAAAACCGGGAAATGACTGGGAATTTTTTTCTTCGATTAAAACGGTCACCCTGTTTTCTACTTAAATAGACGAATTTTTAACAAAATACATACATTTTTAAACAAGCAGTTAATTTTTTAACTAAAAAATATCAAACTTCAATTAAAAATATTAATTTTCCACTAAAAATGACATAGTTGAATTTTCAGTTTAAAAGTTAACTTTTAACAACAAAAAACATTGTTATAAAAATTATTTCGAATTTTTAACCAATAAGAATAATGTTTTACCAAAAAGACGAATTTTCAACCATTTACTTGATTTTTAAACTATGAGGGAAAAGGTTTTTCAACTTTCTTGTTGAAAATATTAAATAATTTATATGAATCTTTTTTCTAGCTTGACTGAAAATTGTTTCATGGTTAAAAATTCATCTCTTTGGGTAGAAAATTAAATTCTGACTGAGCATAAACAAAATAAAAATTTATCCCTTTTGGTTAAAAATTCAATTTTTTGTTGTAAATTTGCCTTTTTTGGTTGAAATCTCTAAAATTTTGTTAAAAATTTTCTTTTTTCCTTATTCGTTCTAGAGCTTCGTGCTCGATAATATATGCATCTCGCGCTTCGCGCTCATTAATGTATTTAACT
>JAWWLR010000128.1:34775258-34789420 GCA_035041075.1 Acraspis erinacei | reverse complement strand
AAAGTCCATTTTCTTGGTTGAAAATTCAATAATTTGACTGCAATTTTTTTTCTTTCCTGACTAAACATTTTTTTTTTTTGTTAAAAAAATACAACTCTCTTATAAAAATTACTTTTCTTGCTTTCAAAATTAATTTACTGTTGAAAATTCGCTTTCTTGGTTGAAAATTCAACTGTGTTATTGGAAATTCGTCTTTTTATTATGAAAATTCAACAGTTTCATTGAAATTTCGTTTCTTTCTTGAATCGGAAATTTTTTTGGTTGAAAAAATTTAGAAAATTTAGAACTAGAAAATTAGAAGTAGAAAATTTAACTATTTCATGGAAAATTTAACTATTTGGTCGAAAATAGAATTATTTTGTTCTAAATTCAACAATTTTGTAAAAAAAAGTTAGATTTTCGGGGTTAAAAATTCAACTCTTTTATTGAAAATTTACATTTTCGGTTTGAAAAATTTCATAGAATTTGACAGAAAATTTAAGTATTTGATTGAAAATAAAATTATTTTGTTCAGAATTCAACAATTTTGTTAAAAAGTCCATTTTCTTGGTTGAAAATTCAATAATTTGACTGCAATTTTTTTTCTTTCCTGACTAAACATTTTTTTTTTGTTAAAAAAATACAACTCTCTTATCAAAATTACTTTTCTTGGTTTCAAAATTAATTTACGTCTGAAAATTCGCATTTTCAGGTTGAAAAATAAATTATTTTGTTCAGAGCTAAAAAACTTGGTTAAAAATTTAACTGTTTTATTGAAAATTCGCCTTTTTGATTTGATAATTCAACAATTTCATTTCAATTTTTTTTCTTTTTTGACTAAAAATGTTGTTTTTGGTAAAAAAAATGCAGCTGCCTTATATAAAATAATCTGTTCAGTTTGAAAATTAATTTCTTGTTAAAAATTCGCATTTTCAGGTTGAAAAGATTGGTAGAATTTGCTAGAAAATTGAATTATTTGATTGAAAATTAAATTATTTTGTTCAGAATTCAACAATTTAAAAAAAACCGTGTTTTCGGCATGATAATTCAACAATTTAATTAAAATTTTATCACTTTCTTGTCTTAACATTTTTTTGATTTGTCTAAAATGCAACTCTCTGCTTGAAAATTAATTTATTTCGTTTAAAAATGAACCCTTTTGTTAAAAATGCACATTTTCGGGTTCAAAAATTTAAGTATTTGATTGAAAATAAAATTATTTTGTTCAAAATTTAATAATTTTGTTAAACGTAAATTTCATTGTTGAAAATTAAAATTAAATAACATTTTTTGAATTCAACTGTCCGGTTCTAGATTAAATTGTTTCGGTTTAAAATTAACGTTTTTGTTGAAAATTCACATTTTCGGATTCGAAAACTTGTTACAAAATTTAACTATTTGGTTGAAAATAAAATTATTTTATTCAAAATCAACAATTTTGTTAAAAATCCAAATTTCTTGGTTTAAAATTCAACTGTTATGTTGAAAAAATCTTTTTTTTGGCCTGTTCCTTAACTAACCATTTGTTGGTTAAAAATGCAACTATATCGTCTAAAATAATTTTTTTCGGTTGAAAATTAAACATTTGGTTGAAAATTCACATTTTCAGTTTGAAAAATTTGATTGAAAACTAAATTATTTTGTTAAAAATTCAAAAATTGGGTTAAGAGTCACATTTATTGCTTAAAAATGAACTTTCTTGTTTAAAATTTACATTTTCGGGTAGACAATTTAACTATTTGCCTACGAATTGAACTATTTGGTTAAAAATTCAAAAATTATGTAAAAAATTTCAATTTCTTGGTTGAAAATTCAACTGCTTTGTTGAAAAATCGTCTTTTGTGTCTGATAATTCAATAATTTGACTGAAATATGGTATATTTCTGGAATTTTTCGGTTAAAAATACAACTGCATGATCAACAATTAATCTGTTTCGGTTGAAAATTAACTTTTTGTTGAAAATGCTCATTTTCAGGTTGAAAAATTTGGTCGAATTTGTTGGAAAATTAAACTATTTCGTTGAAAACTAAATTATTTTGTTCGAAATTCAAGAATTTGGTTGAAAGTCGAATTTATTGCTTAAAACTGAACTTTTTTGTTGAAAATGTACATTTTCGGGTAGAAAATTTAACTATTTGCCTAAGAATTCAATTATTTGGTTAAAAATTCAAAAATTTGGTTAAAAGTCAAATTTATTGCTTTAAAATTCAACTATCTGGTTAAAAATGCTTTTTTTCGGTTAAAAAGGAACTTTTTTGTTGAAAATGTACATTTTCGGGTAGAAAATTTAACTATTTGCCTAATAATTGAATTATTTGGTTAAAAATTCAACTTTTAGTTAGGAATGCAACTATATGGTCAATATGCATCTGTTTCGACTAAAAGTGAACCCTTTTGTTGAAAATTCAAATTTTCGGGTAGAAAATTTTGGTATAAAATTTAAATACTTGGTTCCAAATTGAATTATTTTGTTGAAAGTTTTTATTTGGTATAAACTTATAATTTTATTTTTAAAAATTCTTTTTTTGTTAAAATTTTTTTTTTTTTAACTGAAAATTTAACTGTTTTATAGAAAAATATTTTTTTTTTACCTACAAATTTCACAATTTGCTAGAAAATTAATCTATTTGGTTGGAAATTAACTTGTCTGTAGAAAAATAATAATTTTCATTTTTTGTTTGAAATTAATTCTCCTGAATAAAAATGATACTACATCACTTTTAATAACAAATTTATTTTCTTAGCTTAAAAATTAAAGTATTTATTTGACCATTTTTAGGATCAAAGAAAGTGCAGAATAAAAATTAATCACATAAAAATTAGACTAACGTCACATCCATTCTTGAAAATATTTCGTTGAAAATTCGTATTTTTTGATTAAAAATTCAACTATATTTGGTAAAAAATATATTTATTTGGTTTAAAATTCGTATTTTTTGTTTAAAATAAAATATTTTATTTAGAAAAAACAACCTGTGATGAAAAAATATTCTGTTTTAGTATTTTTTGGTAGAAAATTAATTTTTCTGGTTAAGAATCTAACTGTATGGTTAGAAATTAATCTGTTTTAACTGAAGATTGAAATAATTTGTTGAAAATTCTTATTTTTTTAGTTGTATTCAACTGATTTTAATTTAAAATTAATATATTTTTTCATTTAAATATCAACTATTATAATTTTTAGTGAAAATTCAACTTTTTCGTTTCAAAATTCAAGAATTTGGTTTATTTTTTCCTTTTCTTTACTAAAAAATCTTTCCTGATTTAAAATTTAAGGCTTTTGTTGAAAATTCACCACTTTTGCTATAAAATTAGTAGAAAGTAAAAAATTCCTTTTTTTTATTGAAAATTCAACTAGTTCGTTGAAAATTCATCGCTTTTATTGAAAATTAAATTCTTTTTTCGGAAAACTCATTTGTATTTTGGTACAAACTTTTTTTTGTCTCAAAAATTCATTTGTCACTCAAAACTAAAATATTTTTGGTTTAAAATTCAAATAATTAGCTAAAGTCAAACTATTTCCTTGAGCCTTAAATTTTTGTGCTAAAAAATTCATAATTTTATTTGGAAATTCATCTATTTCACTAAAAATTTAACAATTTTGTTCAAAAATTGCCTTTTTGTAAGAAAATCAATTTTCTACATTGGAAAATAATCTATTCGATTGAAAATGAAATAATCGAGTTGAAAATTTAATTTTTTTTTTCAGAAAACTCATCTATATTTTGGTAGAAATTCTTTTTTTTTTGGTCAAAAATAATTGTTCAAATTGAAAGTTACATTTCTTTCAACCAAAAATTTGACTGCTCCATTTATGATGGGAAATTTATGTTTTTTAGTTGAAAATTCAACTATTTGATTAATAATTCAATTTCTTTATTAGAAACTCATCTCTTAAATTGAAAATTTAAGTCTTTTTTTTTAATCTTCCATTTTGAAATTTCATCTTTTCTATTAAAAATTAAACAATTTAGTTGAAAATTCATCGCTTTTCTTGAAGAATTAATTTTTTCCGGAAAACTCATCTCTAATTTGGTAGAAATTTCTTTTTTTTTGTTGTCCAAAATTACTTTTTTAATTGAAAATGATATTTTTTCAACAAAAAAATTCCATTTCTATTTGTAAATTTATATTTTTATTTGAAAATTCAATTATTTCGTTAAAAATGTAAATACTTTATTACAAACTCATGTCTTTAGTTAAAAATTAAAAAAAAATTGTTTAATGCTACTACTTTGTTATATAATTAATATTTCTTTACTCAAAATTAAAATATTTTTTAAAATTTTAAATTCAACTAATTGGCTAACGTCGAACTATGTTCTTAAAAATTAACTTTTGTGATTAAAAATTTATAATTCAATTAAAATTTAAACTATATTGTTGAAAATTCGCCTTTTTTGTAAGATTTATATTAAAAATTAAACAATCGAGTTGAAAATTAATCTTTTTTGTTGGAAATGCAAAATTTTTGCTTGAAATTATCGGTGTTGAACTTACAATCAAGTCCCAATTCATCTGAAATCCTTTTCCAAACTTTTTGTCGAAATTCCTGCAATTTGATGACACTGCTTTTGACTTCGGAAATATAAAGCACCGGGTGTTGTTTCACAGCTTCGATAACTTTGAGCGAAATTTGATGATTATCGGGTGGCATTGTTGGCATCATTTTGATTTTTGATAAATATTAAATTATTCTCGAGGTGTATCTGAAAAATGGAGTTCTAGTGTAATTTAGAAAAAAAAATAAAAAATTGGCGAATGAAGAGAGAACAAGTAAAAGCATTTTTGAAATTTTTACTTGACGTTTTGATGTTTTCCTCGAGTCAATGACGATTTTAGGACTCTGTTTGTAAACAAATATTTCTTATTGGAAGAATCTCTTTACTGGAAAATGATTGGTTGTAAAGGCTGAGGAACATTTTAAAAATACCTGAAAACGAATCGATGAATTTAAAGGGTTCACCAAATGTAACTATAATAAAATAAAGACAATAATCGCATTTTGTAGGTGAAAGAATGACGCCGCCATTGTTTCCATCGACATCAGGGGTGGGTACGTGCATTACCTGACGTATTTAGGTATTTTCACTCACCAGAGTGCGCGATCTGTTCGGGTCCGAGTTATGCGAAAATCCAAATTTAATATATGAAAAATAGCTTTTTTAAACAAATTATTGATCAAAGTTTATAGTTAATTCGTAAAATAGTGTTAAAGTGTCAGTCACTTTTATTTTGATGTTGAGGTTTTTGACGAAGTAAATGTATTAATAATTTAGATGGTAATTTTTTTCTCTACTGGACTAGAATCAATATTTTTTTAATATTGGAAATCTGAAAGACCTGGGCTCGAATCCCAGCAGAGCTAGAGGATTTATTTCACCATTTTAAAAATCAATATTAAAAAAATATTGATTCTAGACCAGTAAAGAAAAAAATTAACATCAAAATTACTAGTCACTTCTTCTTGCGTAGTTCTGAATTTTACAAAAATTACATTGTTTTCTACTGAAAAAAATTCAAAGTACGCATTTTGATAACATTCTCTATTTTTTAATTTTTACAAAATATTAGAACTTTCAATTAATAAAGATAAATCTTTAAAAAAATGAAATACTTCAATGTTCAACCAAAAAGATAAATTTTCAAACAAAAGATTAAGTTTCTATTGGAAAGACCAATTTTTAACCAAATAAATAAATTTCCAACTAAATTTTTCAAGTTCTAACAAAAAAGGTACATTTTTTTTCTCAAATAAAACGCATTTTCAGCATAATTTTTCAATTTTACAATAAAAAATTGAATTTTCAACTAAATGAGAAAAACATGTCAACGAAAAATGATGAATTTTTAACAAAAAATTGAATAGTTGATAGTCCAAACAAAAAAGAATTTAAATATTTTACTTATTAATATTAAATAACAAACCGTTAGATTTAAACCAAAAAAATAACGAACTATAAATTAATTACTTAATTTTTCAGTTAGAAAATTATTTTAAAAAAAAATTTATAAAAAATTATCCAGTTAAATTTTCATCGAAATAAATGAATTTGCAATTAAGAAATAAATTTGTGACCAAAAATGAAATAGTTCAATTATTTTCAGTTGAAAAAATAATTTTGAACGTGGTAGTTAAATTTTTAATCAGAATAAATGAATTGCCAAAGAAGAAGAATAATTTTCTAAAAAAAGTCAATTTTCAAACACATAGTTGAAATTTCAAATATAAAGATCAATTTTCAACCGAAAAATGATTTTTTTAACCAAAAAAAGGTTAATTGTTAATCATCAAGATTGATTTGCAACTAAGGGCACCTTTTCACGGATGCCTATTTTGATATAATCGTTGAATTAATATTTATCATAGGATTCATTTCTAGCTACTTTGTTGGTTTATGGCTCATTTGATAAGTTGATAACCTAGATACGAACTCGACTTGTAAAATGAATTCAAAGATTAATTCAAAACAGGTCTACGTGAAAAGGTACCCTTAACGAGACGAATTTTCATCCAAATGGTTCATTTTTAAACTAAAGCAGGCAAATTTTTAGCGCAAAATGGACAGTTAAATTTTCAGTTAATCAAGTTTTGACGAAAAAAACTGATTTTAACCAAAATAGTCTATTTTAAACCAACAAGATGAATCTTAAACAAAGTAAAATGTAATAGTTGATATATCAACCAAAAAACATTTTGAATTAAAAGCAGTTCAATTCAACAAAAAAGAACTAATTGTTAACAAACTATGTAATTTTTCAAAACAAAAACTGATAAAAGATAACTGATAAAATTCTAATAAAAAATGGTTGATTTAAAAAAAGAAGATGATTTTTCTCCAAAACAGTTTGTTTTATTAGTTGAAAATGATCTTTTTTTACTTTTCGTTATAAAAAATAGAAAAATGTTAAAAGTATGTACTTTGAAAAGTTCTTTAAGTAAACAATAATGTTATATTTGTGAAATTCAGAACTATGCATGAAAAACTGACCGTACTTAAAATATTAAATTTTTGCATTTCGAACTGAATAACTGATACTTTGACTCTATTTTACTAATGAAATATAAAGTTTTATTCATAATTTGTATAAAAAAAGCTATTTTTCATATATTAAATTGAAATTTTCACAGAACTCGGGACCACCCAGATTGCGCCCTCTGGTGAGTGGTATTTGAGGTATTTCATGTTCTGACGTCAGCTGGCTTGTAATTTAAAAAAAGTGATTTTAGTATATATTTGTATAAAAACTACCCTCCCCCTTTTGATGTCCAATGTCCACGTTTTTAGACACTCTGAACCCGAAAAACAGGTTTTCACGCATTTGCCTGCATGTCTGTCTGTGAACACGATAACTTAAAAAAAATTTTTTAAAAAGCTATTTTTGATAAAAATTCAAAAAGTTAGAGCATTTTTAATGCATGAGGTAACCCATACCAATTGTATGGGCTTCGTGATGAATAATAGGTGGCAGCACCGAGCCGAATACTAGACCTACTGTCGATAAGTTTTAACCGTTTTTTTGGGGGTAAAATTAAAGTATTTATTGGATAACAAAAATAATTATTTATCAGAAAAAACGCCTTTAGAAATATTTTTCTAAAAAAACAGTTATTGTACTATTTATTGTGATTTTCAACAAATTATCAACTTAAATGGACTTACTTTCAAGCAAAAATTAACTCAAAGTACATTTTTCTTATTTTATACATGAAATATTTAATATTTAAAAATCTGATCTAAAAGTTCGGTTAGAATTCGTTTTTAAATTCCAATCGTGTATTACTCGTATTCTTTGCATACTCTGGATAAAATGTGTCACTACATAAATTAATTAAAGTTTATTTATGCTTACAATACATTGAAACTTACACGAGATAGTGAAATGATTGTATTTATTTTAAAAAACCTATTTGACAAAAATGTGTTTTTTCACTGTATAAGATGAAAATTCTATCTAAAACTATTTGTTTTTATGAAGATTTGTTTTTAGTATTCAATCATTGTTTTATATTTCACAAAACAATCGTAAAAACACTTTTATGCCAAAATTAAAATAAATCTTTAAAATTGTATCTACTCTTTCTAGTTCTAGTTTTCAACACCAGGTGGCGAAATAGTAGACCAACATTCTTAATAGGATTTTTCTCGTTACCTTGTTGGGTTATAGCAAATCTGATTGGTCGAGAACCTTGGTGGGAACTCGATGTGTAAAATTAATAGGGCTTTTCATTTAAGAGCTGAAACTTAGGCGCCGCCATGACACTTAGCTGATTAAACCTTCATAAACTATTTGTAATGAAAAAAATTTCAAATTAATAGATTCAAAATGAAATATTCAAAATCAAACAGTTCGAAACTGAATTGTTTGAAATAAAGTGTTGAATCGTTGCTATTTCACAAACTTTAATTTGTTAGTCAGCATTGTATTGTATTGAATGTTCATTCATAAAAAACCATTGAAGAATTATTCATTTGTTTTCACAAGAATTTATTATTTGCTTCAATTTTGTTGTTATTATTTTTTTATTTACAGTTCCTTAACATTTCTTCTATTTAGACTACCCTGAACATTTCTAAATAAATCAACCATTTTTATCATGAAAATAATGCATTTATTTAATGGATAAATTTATCTAGTAAATTGAATATTAGACGCATAAAATTATTGTAAAAGTAAAGTGGTTTATTTTGACCTTAAAATTTTCTTGCTGGCTCTTACTGTTAACGGGATTGGAAAAATTTTCAGTTCGACATCTTCTATCCTTGCAAAATACTCGTCTCTGCGCGCACATAACCTCACCCACATATCACTTTTACTGTATTTCACGCAATTTTTAATATGATTTTTAAGTAAACCATTGGGAATGTCACCTTTGCGGAATATTAAACAGGGTTTTGGAAATTTAATGAAGTAATAAGTACATTACAAGTAGGACTTGCACAAACACTCACTTTTACATTTTCCAAAACAGCACTTCTTGTTTGCACCAACCTTTTTTCTTTTGAATGGATTTTCTCCTTGTACATCAGACATTTCTTATTTGGGAAGTTTTTTAACTTCCAATTTCTCGAAAAAATTTTTTCGCCAATGTTTACTATACCCACATACGTTTCAGTGAAAAATTGTCCGAAACTCACACGGAAGTGCTATATATTTTTCGGGCTTGCGCAATGTCGTTTTCTTAAATGAAAAGGTCTATTGTTCGAAAATGTTGCTGGCCGAGCCGATTTGAACGATTTAATTAAATTGATGGGTAATCGGTGCCCTAATAGCACGGAACGTACCGGGAACGTTGCTGGACCGTTCCGCGGGAACTTTCGGAACTTTCCAGTGGAACGGTCCCTGAGCGTGAAAATGTCCGCCGCTTGGGAACTTTCCACTGGGACCTGAGGGGAACCTTTCATTATTGTTATGTTTAACAACAATTATCTCGTAAACCGTAAGAGATAGGTAAAAATAGATCCCACTTTTCAATTTTGAGTACCGCACATACTATATATAGTAATATGATATCCATATCATAACTGACATCAATTTTTACCTTTTACTTACGGATAATATCCTTGGCTACATAGAATTTATAACATTTCTATATGACTCTATATGATTCTATATATCCTTTTGTCCATTTCTATACGTTTCTAAAAGACATTTAATGGAGGTGGTCCAATATGGTCCTATTTTATTAATAACTTTGACCAAAAAAACAATTCTATATAAACCTACGAAGATATTACAAAAATTCAGTTTTAAAGTTATGCCAAACAATAATACCAACTGCATGCGACAAAACTTTATTTTTGTAATAACTTAGCAACGCAATTTAATTTAATAATAGAATAAATTTTTTGTACCGATTTTATAAGGTATTTGAATAGGTTTTGCAAAATAGAAAATAATATCCAAATGCACTTAAGGTGAAAAATCTTTTTTGCCTCCACCCCCAATTTATTAAAAAAATCAATTTTTGTTCCGTGGAAGTGGTTTTATTACATGACCCTCAGCGTGCAGACATTTTTCGAGCTGACGTCACAACTTGAATTACCTAATACTTCTTTAAAATTCCGTTCGAGGCGCTGTTTGGAAAGTAGCTTTCTTGGCATTAGTATGTCCATCTATGAAGTACTTTGTTTACGGTTGTGGAGTGGTTTGGAAAATTCATGTTTTACATAATTCTCTTAAATTAATTGGAGAAAAGTTTAATAAGAGATTTCCCATCGCTAGGCGAAATGGCGCAGCTTCCATCGCCGCTGATATCACATTCGCAAAAAGTGTGCCGTCTGTATAAGAAAATTTTGCGGAATATCGAATCTTGGTGCATAAGTAAACACGAATTCAGGTGAAGACTTTTTTAACATATTTACCTGTTTTTCGAAAGTTTCACGTGTTTAAATTCTATTTATTTCAATTTTCAGGAAGTTAAAAATTTAATTTTCTCCCATTTTCAGAAATTTAATTTTCATCTCTTAAAATTCTATTATCAATTTTCTTCAAACTTCAACAGATAAAATTTCAATGTTCTACCATTTTTTTTCACCTAAAAATTCAATTATCAATTTTTTTTAATTCAGCAGCTGAAAATTCAATTTTATTAAATTTTCAAACATTTTTTTTATCCTCTGAAAATTCTGTCATAAATTTTCTTCAAGGTTCAGCAGTTGAAAATCCAATTTTCCTAAATTATCAAACGATTGAATTTTTATTTATTGAAAATTCTGTTATTAATTTTCTTGAAGTTTCAATCGTTACAAATTCAATTTTCAAAGTTTGCAAATTTTCTTCAAGTTTCAACAGTTCATTTTTTTTTAATTCAACAGTTAAACTTTCAATTTTCTAAAAATTTCTTAAAATTGAGCAGTTGAAAATTCAATTTTCTCCAATTTCAACAATTTAATTTTGTTCAGTTATCAATTTTCTTCAAATTTTGAAATTTGAAAATTCAATTTTTAATTTTGTTCAATTTTCAACAATCGAATTTTCAATTTACTTTAATTGTCGGTAATTTAATATTTATCTGTCTACAATTTTATTATCCATTTTCTTATATGTTCAAGTATTGACAATTCGGTTTTTAATTTTATTCAGTTTTCAATAATTGCATTTTTAATTTTCTTTAATTTTAAAGAATTCAATTTTCATCTTTTGAAAATTCAATTTTCTAATTTTGTTCAATTTTAATAAATAAAAATTTCAATCTATAAATAAAATTATGATAAAAGTTGAATTGAATTTTCAACTGTTAAAAATGGAATAAAGTTGAATTTTCAACTGTTGAAAATGTACGAAAATTGAAAATTAAATCTTCCACTTTAGAAATTAAAGAAAATTGAGTTTTAAACTGTTAAAAATTAGCGAAAAATGAAAATTAAATTTTCGACTTTAGAAATGAAAGAAAATTGAATTGTAAGCTATTGTAAAGTGAATAAAATTGGTAATTGAATTTTCATCTGTTGAAAATGGATGAAAATTGAATTTTCAATTTTGAAAATGAAAGAAAATTGATTTTTCAACTGTTAGAAATTAAGGAAAATTGAATCTTCAACTTTACAAATGAAAGAAAATTTAATTTAAAAACTATTGACAATTTAAGAAAATTGTTAATTGTATTTTCAACTGTTGAAAATTGGAGAAAATTAAAAATTCAATTTTGAACTTTAGAAATAAAAGAAAGTTGAATTTTAAACTGTTAAAAATGGAATAAAGTTGAATTATCACCTGTTGAAAATTAACGAAAATTGAAAATTAAATTTTCCACTTTATAAATTAAAGAAAATTGAGTTTTAAACTGTTAACATTTAGAGAAAAATTAAAATTAAATTCTGGACTTTAGAAATGAAATAAAATTGAATTTTAAGCTATTGAAAAGTGAATAAAAGTGGTCATTGAATTTTCATCTGTTGAAAATTGATGAAAATGGAATTTTCAACTTTAAAAATGAAAGAAAATTGATTTTTCAACTGTTGAAAATTGAGGAAAATGTAATTTTCACGTTTTTAAATGACAGAAAATTTAATTTAAAAACTATTGGAAATTGAAGAAAATTGGTCTATGTATTTTCAATCGTTGAAAATTGGAGAAAATTGAAAATTCACTTTTCAACTTTAGAAATAAAAGAAAGTTGATTTATTATTATTATTTATTTATTATTATTTGTTTATTATTGATAATTATCAACTGTTAAAAATGGGAGAAAATTGAAAATTAAATTTTCCACTTTAGAAATTAAAGAAAATTGAATTTTTAACTGTTAAAAATGTAATAAAGTTGAATTTTCACTTGCTGCAAATCAACGAAAATTGATCCTTAAATTTTATACTTTAGAAATTAAAGAAAATTGAGTTTTAAGCTGTTAAAAAGTAGAGAAAATTGAAAAGTAAATCTTCAACTTTATAAATGACAGAAAATTTAATTTAAAAACTATTGAAAATTGAAGAAAATTGGTCATTGTATTTTCAACTGTTGAAAATTGGAGAAAATGAAAATCAAATTTAACTTTATAAATGATAGAAAATTGATTTATTATTGATAATTATCAACCGTAGAAAATTGGAGAAAATTGAAAATTAAATTGTCACCTTATGAAATCATAGAAAATTATACATTCAACTGTTAAAAATGGATTAAACTTGAATTTTCAAGTGTTGAAAATTAACGAAAATTGAAAATTAAACTGTTCAAAATTGGAGAAAAATTAAAATTAAATTTTCGACTTTAGAAATTAAAGAAAATAGACTTTCAACTGTTAGAAATGGAATAAAATTGAATTTTCAACTTTTGAAAATAAACGAAAATTAAAGTTTCCAGTTTAGAAATTAAAGAAAACGGAATTTTAAACCTTAGAAATTAAAGAAAATTGAATTTTAAGCTATTTAAATGAAATAAAATTGAATTTTAAGCTACTAAAAAGTTAATAAAATTGGTAATTGAATTTTCATTTGTTGAAAATTGAAGAAAATTGAATTTTCAACTTTAAAAATGAAAGAAAATTGATTTTTCAATTGTTGAAAATTGAAGAAAATTGAATTTTCAACTTTATAAATGACGGAAAATTAAATTTAAAACCTATTTAAAATTGAAGAAAATTGATAATTAAATTTTTAACTTTAGAAATGATAGAAAATTGATCGGTTTTTATTATTTATTTATTATTGATAATTATCAACTATAGAAAATCTGAGAAAATTAAATTTTCACCTTAAGAAATCATAGAAAATTATACATTCAACTGTTAAAAATGGAATAAAATTGAATTTTCAACTTTTGAAAATTAACGAAAATTGAAAATTAAAGTTTCCAGTTTAGAAATGAAAGAAAATTCAATTTTAAACTTTAAAAATGAAAGAAAATTGAATTTTAAGCTATTTAAAAGTGAAGAAAATTGGTAATTGAATTTTCATCTATTGAAAATTGAAGAAAATTGTATTTTAAGCTATTGAAAATTGAAGATAATTGGTTATTGCATTGTCATCTGTTGAAAATGGAAGAAAATTGAATTTTCAACTTTATAAATGACAGAAAATTGGATTTGAAGCCATTGAAAAGTGAAGAAAATTGGTAATTGAATTTTCGTCTGTTGAAAATTGAATTTTCAATTTTAAAAATGAAAGAAAATTGATTTTTTAACTGTTGAAAATTGAAGAAAATATAACTTTCAACTTTGTAAATGACAGAAAATTAAATTTAAAGTCAATTGAAAATTGAAGAGAATTGGTAATTGTATTTTCGACTGTTGAAAATTGGAGAAAATTGAAAATTATATTTTCAACTTTAGAAATGAAAAAAAATTGAATTTCAAGCTATTGAAAATTGAATAAAATTGGTAATTGAACTTTCATCTGTTGAAAATTGATGAAAATTGAATTTTCAACTTTAAAAATGAAAGAAAATTGATTTTGCAACTGTTGAACATTGAAGAAAATATAATTTTCAACTTTGTAAATGACAGAAAATTAAATTTAAAGCCTATTAAAAATTGAAGAGAATTGGTAATTGTATTTTTAGCTGTTGAAAATAGGACCTTATGAAATCACAAAATGTATATTCATTCAACTGTTAAAAATGGAATAAAACTGAATTTTAAACTATTCAAAATGAAAGAAAAATGGAAATGAAATTGCCAACTGTAGAAATTAAAGAAATTTGACTTTTCAACTGTCAGAAATTAAAGAAAATTGTATTT
>JAWWLR010000128.1:34691794-34707157 GCA_035041075.1 Acraspis erinacei | reverse complement strand
ATTTTGTTAAAAATTTATACTTTTTTTTTTTTTTAAAAAAGGGTTCTTTTTGTATTGAATTGAAAATTTAATTTTTTTCGTCGAAACTTTTTTATTTAATTCATATTTTGATCTTGAAAAGTCACTTGAACAGTTTATTATTTTTTTTTTTTTTAATAAAAATTATTCTATTTTAAGAGAAATCTCATCTTTTTTTTGGATAAAAATGCAACTATTTTGGTTTAACATTCGTCTTTTTTTATTAAAAATGCAATCTTTTTTTGTAGAAACTTATAATTTTTTTTCTCGAAGATTTATATTTTTAGTTAAAACATCTCTTTGGTTAAAAGTTGAACTATTAATTTAAAAAATAATCTTTTTTTGCTGAAGGTTCAACAATTTAGATGCACTTGTATTCCGAATTTAATTATTTTGTTAAAAATTCAAGTATTTTGTCAAAAAGTAATTTTGTATAGTAGTAACGATATTTTTTCTTGAAAATAAATTGATAAATTTGAAATATTTAAATTTGTATTTGTAATACTGTTTTATTTCGTTTATAAAAACAATAATGGAAACTAAAAAATTGCAGACAGCATTTTGATGAATTCAATCTGAATTATTTCACTTGTTTCTTCACAGAGATGTTTTTGGCTCAGTTTTGTTTCACGAGCTGAAGGAACAGGGAGACGAACTCTACGTGACTCAGGAAAACAAGCGTGAGTTCGTCGACCTCTACGCCGATTTCTTGTTAAATACATCAGTCGAGAGGCAATTCAAAGCCTTTAGGCGTGGATTTCAAATGGTGACGGACGAGAGTCCACTTGCCCTGCTTTTCAGGCCCGAGGAAATTGAACAGGTAATTATTGGGACAGAATTAAGTTACTATCCTCTCGTCACTACTACCGTAACTCAACTGCGCATCCAAAAGTCCCATAAATAGCCACTGCGCAGTCACATGCGTCGTAGATCTGTATTCTGTTGCGCAGTCGTTTTCTATTGCGCCAATGGCTGCGCACTAAGTTTCCAAGGAACGAAACCCCGATTTTATAATCGACTGTCGCTCAGATTTGACCAATTTTTCCATATTTTCGTATCTTGTCCGACTTTTCAGCTTGTTTGCGGGAGTAAAATATTTGACTTTGCGGAACTGGAAGCAGCGACGGAATACGAGGGCGGGTATACAGTCGAGAGCGAAGCGGTTCGAAACTTTTGGACAGTGGCGCACTCTTTACCACCGGAAAGTCAACGGAGGCTTCTTCAATTTACGACTGGGAGTGATCGAGTTCCCGTCGGTGGATTGTCGAGGTTAAAAATGGTTATCGCTCGCCACGGTCCTGACTCCGATAGGTATTTATTATTTCTTTATTTTATAATAATAAAAAAAAAATCCCGTCGCTGCCCGCTGTTTCAGAAATTATGAATGTTTTTTTTTTTTTAGAAAAGATAGTACGATATTGATAAGAAACATTTTTAGTAGATCAACTGTGAATATTATAAATTAATGATTTTTTTTAAATTGAATTCACTTTAAGATTCAAAAAATAAATAATAATTGTTTCAGTCAAAAATATTCCATTTTTAAACCATGCTAGGAAAATTGAAAATGGTTTTTTATTTTGAAAAATTATTTGAAATTCGAATAAAATTAAAAGATATTTAGAAGTTGTGAAAAACTTTTAATAATATTGTTAAATTTGAAAAAATTTCGAAACAACATGTAGATGTTTCAAGATTTCTTAAAACTGTTTCAAATAAAAATAATTTAACTTTTAATTTATAAGAGGAAATTTTCGAAAAGGAACAAAATTCGGAATTGGAACAGGAAATTTTTTTAAAGAATTTTAATTCCGAGTTGAAACTGGTATTTATTCCAAAGAATTATAATTTTTGTTTGGAACAGGGAATTTAAAAATTTTAATAACTTCCGTTCTGGAACATGGATATTTTATTTAAAAAAATGAATTCTAATTCTAAGTTGAAACGGGATATTTAAAAAATAATTTTTTGAAATTAAAAATTTTACAATTTCGTTTTTGGTGGAAAAGTTTTCTTTCTTATTTGATATTCATCTATTTTGTTAAAATTTCCTTTCTTGTAGAAAATTAAAATATCCAGGTTGAAAATTCGTTTTTCTTAGATTAAATATTAATTATTTTAACTGAAAATTAGTTTTTGATTGAAAGCACATCTTTTTGGTTGAATTTTTTTTTTACTTAAAATATTACTATTATATTTTTTATTGTAATTTTATCTTTTTTAGTAGAAAGTGCACCTATTATAGAAGAAAATTATTTTATTGTTGTTAAAAATTCCTTCATTTTGTGGTTTGAAATTAATATTTTTGGTAGAAAATTCAATTTTTTGGTTAATAGTTAATCTAATTTCTTGAAAATAAACAATTTTGTTGAAAAATATTTTATTTTTGGTTTATAAGTCAATTATTTTGTTGAAAACTCGTTTTTTGAGGTTGAAAATGTATTTTTTGAATTTAAATTGAACTATTCCAGTTGCAAATTCCTCTCTTTGGTTGAATATTTAACTATTTTGTTGAAAATTATTAATTTTTTTAATTACATTTTTTTAAATTGAAAGTTAAACTATTCTTTGGGTTGAAAATTGATCTTTTTTTACAAATTAAACTATTAAAAATGACTATTTTTTTCTTGAAAATAAATTTTTTAGCTATTTTACTTTTGGTTAAAATTTTTTATCTCTTTTAGTTGAAATTTAACTATTTATTTCATTGAAAATTTATTTGTCTTTTTGAAAATTCTTATTTTTAGGTAGAGAATTAATTTTCTTGTTTAAAAATCCAGGTTTTTCATTGAAAATTCATCTCTTTAGTAAAAAAATTAACTAATTTGTAAAAATTCCGGTATTTTTTGGTTTAAAATTAATCTTTTTGATTAAAAATTCAACTTTATGGTTAAAAATTATTCTACTTGTTTAAAATAAACAACTTTGTTGAAAAATATTTTCTTTTTGGTTTAAAAGTGAATTATTTTGTTGAAAAATTGCTTTTTTGGGTTAAAGATGTATTTTTTAAATTAAAATTAAGATTTTCGAGTTGAAAAAGGCTCTTTTTATATAAATATTTAAGTATTTAGTTAACAATTTTTTTACTTACATTTTTTAACTGAAAATTAAACTATTCCACTTTACGTTGAAAATTTATCTTTTTTACCTGAAATTTAACTATTTGTTTCAAAATTGATCTATTTTCTTGAAAATTTGTATTTTTTTGGTAGAAAATTAATTTTATTGTTTAAAAATTCAGGTTTTTGATTGAAACTTCATCTCTTCAGTAAAAAAATTGACTAATTTATCAAAAATTCTTTCATTGTTTAGTTTAATATTAAATTTTTTTGTTTAAAATTCAACTTTTTGGTTAAGAATTAATCTACTTTTTTGGAAATAAACAATTTTGTTGAAATATATCCTTTTTAATTGAAAAGCCAATTAGTTTGTTGAAAAATTGCTTTTTTTGGGTTGAAGATGTATTTTTTTAAATTAAAATTAAAATTTTTAAATTGAAAGAGGCTCTTTTTATATAAATATTTAACTATGTAGTTAAAAATTTTTTTACTTACATTTTTTAACTGATAATTAAACTATTCCACTTTTGGTTGAAAATGTATCTTTTTCACTTGAAATTGAACTATGTCGTTCAAAATTGATCTATTTTCTTGAAAATTCATCTCTTTAGTAAAAAAATTAACTAATTTGTAAGAATTTCCTTCATTTTTTGGTTTAAAATTAATCTTTTTGATTAAAAATTCAACTTTTTGGTTAAAAATTATTCCACTTTGTTGAAAATAAAAAAATTTCTTGAAAAATATTTTCTTTTTGGTTTAAAAGTCAATTGTTTTGTTGAAAAATTGCTTTTTTTGGGTTGAAGATGTATTTTTTAAATTAAAATTAAAATTTTCCAGTTGAAAAAGGCTCTTTTTATATAAATATTTAACGATGCAGTTAACAATTTTTTTTCACTTACATTTTTGAACTGAAAATTAATCTATTCCATCCACTTTTGGCTGAAAATTCATCTTTTTCTTAGTTCAAATTGAACTTTTTGATTGGAAATTCATGTATTTTGTTAATAATTCGTATTTTTCGGCAGACATTTAATCTTCTTGGATAAAAAATTTATTTTTTTTTGGTAAAATTTCAACAGTTTGCTTAAAAAAGAATAGATTTTTTTAAAGTAAACAACTTTGTTAGAAAAATATCCTTTTTGATTGAAAAGTCAATTATTTTGTTGAAAAATCCTGTTTTTTTTATTGAAAATGTATTTTTTCAACTAAAAATTGTCCTGCTTCAGTTGAAAAATCCTATATTTTTGTTTAAATATTCAACTATTTTGTTAAAAATTATGTTTTGATTGGTTGAAATTAAATTTTTTAACTGAAAATTAAACTAATCCACTTTTGGTTGAAAATGTATCATTTTTACTCGAAATTTAACTATTTGGTTCAAAATATATCTATTTTCTTGAAAATTGGTATTTTTCGGTAGAAAATTAATTTTCTTGTTTAAAAATTCAGGTTTTTGGTTAAAAATTCAACAATTTGCTGAAAAAGAAATCCGCTTTGTTGAAAAATTGCTTTTTTGGGTTGAAAATGTATTTTTTAAATTAAAATTAAAATTTTTCAGTTGAAAAAGGCTCTTTTTATATAAATATTTAAGTATTTAGTTAACAATTTTTTTTACTTGCATTTTCGAACTGAAAATTAAACTATTCCACTTTTCGTTGAAAATTTATCTTTTTTAGTTCAAATTCAACAATTTGCTTAAAAATAAATCTGCTTTATTGAAAAATATCCTTTTTAATTGAAAAGTCAATTATTTTGTTGAAAAATCATTGTTTTTTTTTGTATGTAGAAAATGTATTTTTTTAAATGAAAATTGAACTATTCGTCTTTTTCGTTGAAAACTTAAAAATATTGTTTATACTGATAACATTTGTAATCTGATGTTTTTTTTAAATGAAAATTATTGTTTTCTTTACTGAAAATGAAAATATTTAATTTTTGGTTGAAACATTTTTCTTATCTAGTTAAAAAATGTATTTTTTGTTCTTCAAAATTGAACTATTTTCTTGAAAATTCAGTTCTTTATCTGAAAATTTAACTATTTCTTTTTGTTTTGATTTTCTTCTAGATTAATTTGTTAACAGTGGAAAATTCATTGGTTTGGTGTGAAATTTAAATATTTTGTTCAAGTATACTGATATTTGTTATCTGACGTTTTTTCGTGAAAATTAAATTTTTGAACTGAAATTTGAACTATTCGATTTTTAGTGTAAAATGGAATCAGGCATTTTGAGAATTTTCCTGAAAGGGCGGTTGGCGCGTGTGAATTTTCCTCGAAAAAAAAAAAATTGCATTTTGAATGCTAATTTGCAGGTTACCGATAGCACACACTTGTTTCAATGTGCTGCTACTTCCGGATTACAGCACGATAGAAAAGCTCCAGGACAGGCTGCTCAAGGCGATAAACTACTCAAAAGGCTTTGGCATGCTCTGAATCGGAGTTTTAAAATCTCGAGGGAAGACAAGGTCCCGCCGATACATCCAAATTCCCTCCCCCTATTTATTTAGAAGCCGGAACTTTTACCGCGAGCGAATTCAGGACTCGTAAAAGGTGGGAGACGCTTACCGAATCAGTGATTGAGAGAGATTTTTCGAGGGTGGAAATCCTCTCGAGAGTTAAGCTTCTTAAACAGTGTACAAAATGCAAATCAATCCAGATTCTTTTTTTCTATCTTTCGAGAATCGTGGACTTTACACCGATTCTTACTTTTCTTTTTCTCTTTTTTTTTCCTTTTTCTTTTTCTTCATTCATGTTTTTCTTTGTGATGAGAATTTTTCGAAGGCGAGTGCGTTTCTAAGATTTTTTAAGGAAGACGAGACTGAGAATGTGAAGAGGAAGAGTATATAACCGAGACCCCAAAGACACGAGAGCTGAGTGACTGTGATGTGAGAGAGAATGGAGAATGGAGAGTGCCGAGTGAGCTGTCGATGTAGATTGTAAACGTAGGTGATAAAAACAAACAAACAAAAAAAAACGTCGTAAAATATATTAACGAAACCGAAGCTCAAATCAAATTGTGCTGATTGATGTAGAGCGACGGCGCGACGGCGAATCTGCCAATGCATATCGATACCTCCATTACAGAGAAAAAAAAAAAAAGAAAACATTTTAATTCACAACTTCTTTTCAATTCTGTGTCTACAAGGCGAAAACTCTGGCTTGGTTGCCTAAAAGAACTGCGCTCTTTTTTTAGTTGGCCTCTCTCTTTTAGGGGTCCATCCGTAGTACTTTTTCCGTAACGGGATGTGGTGGGCTGTAGAGAAAGGAGAAGTGGTGGAAAGTAGAGGAAGGACATGTGGTGAAAAGTATAGCAAGGAGAAGCGGTGGAAAGTAGAGGGAGGAAAAGTGGTGGAAAGTAGAGGAAGGAATAAGCGGAGAAAAGTAGAGGAAGGAATAGAGGTGGGAAGTCGAGGAAGGAGAATTGGTGAACAGTAGAGGATGAAGTGGTAGAAAGTAAAGGAAGGAGATGTGTTGAAAAGTATAGCAAGGAGAAGTGGTGTAAATAAGAGGAAGGAAAATTGGCGGAAAGTAGAAGAAGGGAAAGTGGTGTAAAGTAGAGGTAGGGCAAGTGGTAAAAAGTAAAGGAAGAAGTGGTCGAAACTAGAGCAAGAAGAAGTAGTGGAAAGTAAGAGGGAGAAGTGGTGTGTAAAGTATATGAAGGCCACGCAGTGGGAACTAGAAGAAGGAGGCGTTGTGGGAAGTAGAAAAAAAGTGGTCGAAACTAGAGGAAGGAGAAGCGGTGTATACTAGAGAAAAGAGAACTGGTGGAAAGTAGAGGAAGGACAAGTGGTGGAAATTACAGGCAGAAAAAGTGGTGCAAATTAGAGGAAAGGAAATGAATGGACAGTAGAGGAAGAAGTTGTGGAAAGTAGAGAAAGGAGACGCGTTGGAAAGTAGAGAAAGAAGAAGCCGTGGAAAGTAGAGGGAGAAGTGGTGGAGAGTAGAGGAAAGAAGTGATTTAAAGTAGACGAAGGAAAAGTGGTGGTAATTAGATAAAGAAGTGGTGAAAGTAGGTAAAGGATAAGTGATATAAAGTTGAAGGAAAATTGGTGGAAAGTAGAGAAAGGAGTAGTGGTGAAAATTAGAGGACTGAGAAGTGATGGAAACGAGAGAAAGGAGAAGTGGTGTATACTAGAGAAAAGAGAAGTGGTAGAAATTAGAGGAAGCAGGACTAGTGGAAAGTAGAGGAAGAAGAAGTGCTGGAAAGTATAGGAAGGAGACGCAGTGGGGACTAGAAGAAGGAAACGTGGTGGAAAGTAGAAAAAAAGTGGTCGAAACTAGAGGAAGGAGAAGCGGTGAAAAGTAGAGGAAGGAAAAGTGGTGAAAAGTAGAGGAAGGAAAAGTGGTGGAAATTACAGGCAGGAAAACTGGTGCAAATTAGAGGAAAGGAAATTAATGGACAGTAGAGGAAGAAGTTGTGGAAAGTAGAGAAAGGAGAAGCGTTGGAAAGTAGAGAAAGAAGAAGCGGTGGAAAGTAGAGGAAGAATTGGAAGAACGCAGGAAAAAGAAGTGGTGGAAATTAGATAAAGTAGTGGTAAAATTAGATAAAGGATAAGTGGTATAAAGTAGAAGAAAAATTAGTGGAAAGTAGAGAAAGGAGTAGTGGTGAAAATTAGAGGAGGGAGAAGTGGTGGAAACGAGGGAAAGGTGGTGTATACTAGAGAAAAGAGAACTGGTGGAAATTAGAGGAAGGAAAAGTGGTGGAAATTACAGGCAGGAAAATTGGTGCAAATTAGAGGATAGAAAATTAATGGACAGTAGAGGAAGAAGTTGTGGAAAGTAGAGAAAGGAGAAGCGTTGGAGAGTAGAAGGAGAACTGGTGGACAGTAAAGGAAGAATTGGAGAAACGCAGGAAAAAGAAGTAGTGGACAGTATATGAAGAAGTGATTTAAAGTAGACGAAAGTAGAAGGAAAATATGTGGAAAGTAGTGAAAGGAGTAGTAGTGAAAATTAGAGGACGGAGAAGTGGAGAAAAAGAGGAAGTGGTTTATACTAGAGAAAAGAGAAGTGGTGGAAAGTAGAGGAAGGAGAATGGGTGAACAGTGGAGGAAGGAGTGGTGGAAAGTATAATAGATAAGGGAGAAGTGGTCGAAACTAGAAGAAGAAGAAGAAGTGGTGGAAAGCAGAGTTAGGATAAGTGGTGAAAAGTAAAGGAAGAAATGGTCGAATCTAGAGGAAGAAGAAGTGGTGGAAAGTAGAGGAAGGAAAATTGGTGAACAGTAGAGGAAGAAGGGGTAGAAAGTAGGGGAAGGAGAAGTGGTGGGAAGTAGGTAAAGGATAAGTGGTGGAAAGTATATAAAAAAGAAGTGGTGGAAATTAGATAAGGGAGAAGTGTTGGAAAGTAGAGGAAGAAGTGGTGGAAATTATTGGAAGAAGAAGCGGTGGAAAGTTGAAGAAGGAGAAGTGGTGTAAAGTATATAAAGGAGAAGTAGTGGAAAGTAGATAAGGGAGAAGTGGTGGAAAGTGGATAAGAAAGAAGTGGTGGACAGTAAATGAAGGAGAAGTGGTGGAAAGTAGAGGAAAAATTGGTGGAAATGATTGAAAGAAGTGGTAGAAAGACGATGAAGGAGAATTGGTGAACAGTAGACGAAAAGATGTAGGAAGTAGAGGAAGGAAAAGTGGAAAAAAAATAGTAATATTTATGACATGTCTTTAGTTTGCACTGGAGACGCAATCTATAATTTACTTAGACCTCAAAACAGTTTTCTAAATAAAAATTAACTGGATCTTAAAGAATGTAATTTCTGCTTATTTAAAAAAAATTGTAACTTAAACCAAAGTTATATATTTTTTAATTTTAATGTTTTATTAACATTTAATACCAAAAATTGTACATGAGTAACAATACCGGCATATTTGTGCACATCAGGAACATTTTTTTTAATCTAAAAAATGAACATTTTTGACCTCAATTCATTAGAGAATATTTAGTAATTACTCTTCGATTTAGGATATTATTGATTAATTTTGAATTCTTTAAAGTTCTTTGAATTCTTTGTATTCTTTTGAATTTGCCGAAATTCGCTAAATTCCTTAAGCTCTGTTAATTCCTAGAAGTCACTAAATTTGATGAATTCCATCAATTGGCCGCATTCTCTGAATTTCTCAAATTCTCTGAAATTTTTTAATTCATGAAATTCTCAATTTCTCCGAATTCACTCAATTCTTTTGAATTCATTACATTTTTTTTAATTCATTACATTTTTTTTAATTCTTTGAATTCAATGAATTCCTCTGAACTCCCTGAATTCCTCTGAATTCACTCAATTTTGTTCAATTCTTTGAATTCTTCTGATTTCGCTAAATTCCTCCGAATTCACTCAAGTCTTTTGAATTCATTAAATTCTTGAAATTCGCTAAATTCCCTTAATTCCTCTAAATTCACTGAATTTTGTTCAATTCCTTGAATTCTCTGAATTTTTCTGAATAATTCGTTAAATTCCTCCGAATTCCTTTGAATTTATTACATTTTGTTCAATTCTTCTGAATTCCTCTGAATTCACTCTATTTTGTTCAGTTTATCGAATTCACTAAATTCCTCTGAATTCACTGAATTTTGTTCAGTTCTTTGAATTCTTCTGAATTCCTCCGAATTCATTACATTTTTTTAAATTCTTTGAATTCTTCTGATTTCGCTAAATTCCTCCGAATTAACTCAATTCTTTTGAATTCATTAAATTTAGTTAAATTCTTGGAATTCACTAAATTCTCTTAATTCATCTAAATTCACTGAATTTTGTTCAATTCTTTAAATTCTTCTGATTTCGCTAAATTCCTCCGATTTCCCTCAATTCTTTTTAATTCATTAAATTTAGTTAAATTCTTGGAATTCCCTTAATTCCTCTAAATTCACTGAATTTTCTTCAATTCTTTGAATTCTCTGCATTTTTCTGAATAATTCGTTAAATTCACTGAATTTTGTTGTTCTTTGAATTCTTCCGAATTCTTTTGAATTCATTAAATTTGGTTAAATTCTTTGAATTCCTCTGAATTCACTCAATTTTGTTCAATTAATTGAATTCACTAAATTCCTCTGAATTCACTGAGTTTTGTTGAGTTCTTTGAATTCTTCTGAATTCCTCAGAATTCTTTTGAATTCATTACATTTTTTTAAATTCTTTTGAACTCACTGAATTCCTGTGAATTCACTAAATTTTGTTCAATCCTTTGAATTTCTCTGATTTCGCTAAATTCCTGTGAATTCACCCAATTCTTTTGAATTCATTAAATTTTTGGTATTCACTAAATTCCTCTAAATTTACTGAATTTTGTTCAATTCTTTGCATTCTCAGAATTTGTCTGAATTCGTAAACTCTTCCGAATTCTTTTAAATTTATTAAATTTGTTTAAATTCACTAAATTTCCTTAATTCCTAGGAATTCACTCGATTTTGTTCAATTTATTGAATTCACTAAATTCCTCTGAATTCACTGAATTTTTTTCAGTTCTTTGAATTCTTCCGAATTCTTTAAAATTCATTAAATTTTGTTAAATTCTTGGAATTATCTTAATTCCTCTAAATTCACTGAATTTGGTTCAATTCTTTGAATTCTCTGAATTTTTCTGAATAATTCGTTAAATTTCCCCGAATTCTTTTGAATTTATTAAATTTGGTTAAATTCCTCTGAATTCACTCAATTTTATTCAATTCACTAAACAAAATTTCCTCTGAAATTCACTCTGAATTCACTGAGTTTTGTTCAGTTCTTTGAATTCTTCTGAATTCCTTCGAATTCTCTTGATTTCATTACATTTTTTTTAATTCTTTGAATTCTTCTGAATTCCTGTGAATTCACTAAATTTTATTCAATTCTTTGAATTTTTCTGATTTCGCTAAATTCCTCCGCATTCACTCAATTCTTTTAATTCCTCCGAATTCACTCAATTCTTTTGAATTCCTCCGAATTCACTCAATTCTTTTGAATTCATTAAATTTAGTTAAATTCTTGGAATTCACTAAATTCCTCTAAATTCACTGAATTTTGTTCAATTCTTTGCATTCTCAGAATTTGTCTGAATTCGTAAATTCTTCCGAATTCTTTTAAATTCATTAAATTCGGTTAAATTCTTTGAATTCCCTTAACTCCTCAGAATTCACTCAATTTTGTTCAATTCATTGAATTCACTAAATTCCTCTGAATTCGCTAAATTTTGTTCAGTTCTTTGAATTCTTCCGAATTCATTGAACTCTTTTGAATTCATTAAATTTGGTTAAACTCTTGGAATTCACTAAATTCGCTCAATTCCTCTAAATTAACTAAATTTTTATTATTTCTTTGAATACTTCTGAATTCACTAAATTCTTCTAAATATTACTAAATTCACACAATTTCTCTGAGTTGACTCAATTTGATTAAATTCACTGAATTCCTTAAATTCCCTGATATTCTTGATTTCTCTGCATGTTTTTTTATTTCTGAAGTTCTCTATGAGAAAAGAAAAATCTAATGAATTAAAAAGAATTCACGTGAATTGAAAATGATTCAAAATAATATACTTTGCCGGGTATAATGTGTAATAAAAACGAGGAGCCAGCCTCAAAAACCGCGTGGTTCTTTTGGACAATTAAAACTAGACGTTTAGCGTATTCGACGCTCAATTTTAACACGGAGGTATCGATATGAGTGATAAAAAATGAACGAAAACAGGAGACACTAAAAAACAGGAGACACTAAGAAAAACAGGATACCCTAAAAAACAGGAGACACTAAAAAACAGGAGACACTAAACTTGTACGCTAGAGGAACTTTTCTAAGGTAACTGGGAAATCGAAAATAATTTTTCATTGTCCTACTGTTTTTTTTATTTTATTCAGTTTCGTCTTACGCTACAATCATTCTCGATAATCGATCAAGGCAAATTTGTATAAAGATTTGTAATTAGCGACTTTTCTAAAAAGGCGCACTCCGAGTTTATATTAGTCGTGTGACAATAAAGATCTATCAAAAGGCACTTTCTTCTTTTACAATTAAATAGTACTTACTCATTTCAAGATTATTCAAACTTAGTCTATAAGTGCGTTTAAGAAACACGATCGTAGAAAAGGGAGTATAAAAATTAATAATTCAGAGCTGGGCGCAAAGAAATTTTAAACATACTTTTTTTTTTAAATGAAGATTTTTTAATTAATAATTATGAAGTTTGATGACTTTCAATAATTATTGAATTCTTCATAAATAATTTACGGCCCAACTTGAATATTTTTCTGCTTTGGACGGATAAAATATACTAAAAAGAAATCAGATCTTTTTTTCAAATTTCTATATAAGTTTGTGCAAAAAGACACAAAGGTAAAAATATAAAATTAAATTATATTCTAAGTTTCTTCTAAGGTGGACGGATTTTTTTTGTATCTGAAGGGACGGATTTCCGTGAGGCGACGCCAAGGAATTAAAATAAAAAAATTGTACGTTAAAAATTAAAGCTAAAATTAAAATTAAAGAAAATTGATTTCTAAATTAAATCAATTTTTTATGTCAAGTAGAAATTTCCTGGGTTTGCCTCACTCTCAGGGTGGCCGTTTTAATGGAAAAAAAGCTTAACAAATTGTTAATTTAACCATTTAAAACTAAATGCTGTTAAACTGCAACAAAAAATTAAGCTAGATGCATGAAAATTTATTTTTAAACAGTTATGAATTATTCGTTTAAAATTATGTTTTTTCAAAAAAGTCATACAAATTTTTCCAAGAATCTTAATAAAATTGTTTTACTCGAAAATTATTATTTTATTCCAAAATTTTATTTTAGATTCTTTAAAAATCTACTTTTTTGAGATAAAAAAATTAGAATTGTTCTAATTTTTTTTTTATTTTCCCAGAAATGTTAAGAAAATTTTGTTAAATCCTGCAAAATAAAAAAGGCGTTTTCAATTTTCTCTTAGAATTACTTTTTAAAAATAAAAAAATCTTTTGAATTTTTCCAAAAATCTTCAAAAATCTACATTTTTTCAAAAAAAATTAGAAGAATAATTTTTTAATTATTTTTGAATCGTTTAAGAACTTCTAAAGCTGTAAAATATTTTCAAATATTTCAAAATTTCAACTAAAGTAAAAAAAAAGAAACTATAAAATTCTAAAAATATTTTCAAATATTAAAATTTTTTTTTAAATCTGTATAAAATTCTAAAGTTCCTAAATATCTTTTAAATAATTGTTCAATTGCTATTTTTCCATAAAAAAACTTTTTTTTATTTTGAAATCATTGAAAATATTCTCTTAAACTTAATTTTTCAAAAAAATAAATTAAAATAATTAAGAATTTTCCTAGGAATTTTAAGAAAATTCTTTTATTATCTTAGAACTTCTGAAATTTCTAATTATCGTGAAAAATAGTTGCAAGTTTTCTTAACATTTTTAAAAATCATTCTTTACAAAATTAAAAAAATTAGCTCTAAAATCTTTGATATTCTTTATCGAACTTTTAAGAATTCGTTTAGATTTTTTTATAATATTTTTCAATTTTCTCTTCGAATTCGTTTTTAAAATTAAAAAAATCTTTTGAATTTTTCCAAAAATCTTAAAAAATCTACATTTTTCCAAAAAAATTAGAAGAATAATTTTTTAATTATTTTTGAATCGTTTAAAAACTTCTAAAGCTTTAAAATCTTTTCAAATATTTCAAAATTTCAACTAAATTAAAAAAAAAAGAAACTATAAAATTCTAAAAATATTTTCAAATATTAAAATTTTTTTTAAATCTGCATAAAATTCTAAAGTTCCAAAATATCTTTTAAATAATTGTTCAATTGATATTTTTCTAAAAAAACTTGTTTTTATTTTGAAATCATTGAAAATATTCTCTTAAACTTAATTTTTCAAAAAAAAAAATTAAAATAATTAAGAATTTTCCTAGGAATTTTAAGAAAATTCTTTTATTATCTCAGAACTTCTGAAATTTCTAATTATCGTGAAAAATAGTTGCAAGTTTTCTTAAAAAATTTTTTAAATCATTCTTTGCAAAATTAAAAAAATTTAGCTTAAAATCTTTTATATTCTTTATCGAACTTCTTAGAATTCGTTTTTAAAATAAAAAAATCTTTTGAATTTTTTCCAAACTCTTAATAAATTTAGATTCGAAAAAAGAATTTGAAATTTCTAGAAGTTTTAAATTATTTTTGAAAGGTTTTAAATATTCTAAAGCTTCTTAAAATCTTTACAAATATTTGAAACTTTTAATAAAATTTCTAAATCTGTTTATTATCTCAAAAACTTTTTTAAATACTTGAAAATCTTCTGAATTTCTTCCAGAATTTTAAAAAATCTGGCATTTTTCAACCAAAATTTTTTAATTTCTAGAAGTTTTAAATTATTTTTTCACCTTTTTAAAGCTTTCTGAAATTTTTTCTAAACTGTTATTTCGTCAGAATTTGTTTTTAAATCATTAAAAATATTCTCTTAAACATAATTTTTCAAACAAAATAAAATAAAATAATAAAGAATTTTCCTAGGAATCTTAAGAAAATTTTGTTATTATCTTAGAACTTCTAAAATTTCTAAATAACTTTTAAGAAATCATTTAGAATTTTTTGAAATATTTTAAAACTTTCTCAGAAATAATTTTTGAAAATAAAAATTCATTTCAAATTTTCCCATAAATCTTTTAAACATTTTTTTATTGTCCTGTAACCTTTTAAAGTACTTAAAAATCTTCTGAATTTTTTCCAAAAAATTAAAAAATATACATTTAAAAAAAAAATTTAATTCTAAGTTTTAAATTATTTTGGAATCGTTTTAAAACTTCTAAAGCTTTAAAATATTTTCAAATATTTCAAAATTTCAACTAAATTTAAGAAAAAAGAAACTATAAAATTCTAAAAATATTTTCAAATATTAAAATTTTTTTTTAAATCTGTATAAAATCCTAAAGTTCCAAAATATCTTTTAAATAATTGTTCAATTGCTATTTTTCCATAAAAACTTGTTTTTATTTTGAAATCATTTGAAATATTCTCTTAAACTTAATTTTTCAACAAAAAAAAATAATAATAATTAAGAATTTTCCTACGAATTTTAAGAAAATTCTTTTATTATCTTAGAACTTCTGAAATTTCTAATTATCGTGAAAAATAATTGCAAGTTTGCTTAAAATTTTTTAAAATCATTCTTTGCAAAATTAAAAAAATTTAGCTCCAAAATCTTTGATATTCTTTATCGAACTTTTAAGAATTCGTTTAGATTTTTTATAATCTTTTTCAATGTTCTCTTAGAATGCGTTTTTAAAAATAAAAAAATCTTTTGATTTTTTCCAAAAATCTTAAAAAATCTACATTTTCCAAAAAAATTAGAAG
>JAWWLR010000128.1:34669743-34681879 GCA_035041075.1 Acraspis erinacei | reverse complement strand
ATTCAAATGTTTTTTATTTAAAATAAGAATCTTTTTGGTTGAAAATTTAACTATTTTTTCAAAATTTATCATTTTAGGTAAAAAAAAGTTTTTATTGTCAAATTCGTTTCTTTTTGTGTTAAAAATTCAAAAATTTGGTTTAAAAAATTACTCTTTTCAGTTGAAAAATGTTTTTTTAATTGAAAATTCAACTATTCGGTTGAAAAATTAACTGTTTTGAATTAAAATGTTTTTTATTTAAAATAAGAATCTTTTTGGTTAATAATTTAACTATTTTTTTTCAAAATTAATCATTTTAGGTAAAAAAAAGTTTGTGTTCTCAAAGTCGTCTTTTTTTATTCAAAATTCAACCATTTTGTTAGCAAATTCGATTGTGGCTTAAAAATCGAGGATTTTCGTTGAAATTTATTTTCCTTCTTGACTGAAAAATCTTTCTTAGTTGAAAAATAATCTTTTTGGCTAGAATTTTAATTATTTTGTTAAAAAATCAACAATTTTGTTTAAAAAATTACTCTTTTCAGTTGAGAAATGTTTTTTTTTTTGTATTGAAAATGAAACTATTCGGTTGAAAAATTAACTGTTTTGAATTCAAATGTTTTTTATTTAAAATAAGAATCTTTTTGGTTGAAAATTTAACTATTTTTTTCAAAATTTATCATTCTAAGTAAAAAAAAAGTTTTTTTTGTCAAATTCGTCTTTTTTTGTTCAAAATTCAAAAATTGTTAACAAAAAATTACTCTTTTCAGTTGACAAATGTTTTTTTTTGTGTATTGAAAATTCAACTATTCGGTTGAAAAATTAACTGTTTTAAATTCAAATGTTTTTTATTTAAAATAAGAATCTTTTTGGTTGAAAATTTAACTATTTTTTCAAAATTTATCATTTTAGTTAAAAAAAAGTTTTTGTTGCCAAATTCGTCTTTTTTTATTGAAAATTCAACCATTTTGGTAGCAAATTCAACTGTGGCTTAAAAATCGAAGATTTTCGTTGAAATTTATTTTCTTTCTTGACTGAAAAATCTTTTTTGGTTGAAATATAATTTTTTCGGCTAGAATTTTATTTTTGATGAAAAACTGAATAATTTGGGAAAAATTGAAGTGCTTTTAGAAAATGCGTTTTTTTGTTGTTGAAAGTTCGTCTTTTTTTATAGAAAATTTATCTTCTTAGTAGAAAATCAATTTATTTAAATTAAAAATTAGATTTTTTCTTTTGAAAATTAATTTTTGTCTGTTCAGGATTAAATTATTTTGTTGAAAAATAGTTTTTGGCGGTTCAATACAACTGCTTTTTATTTTTTTGATTGAATTTCGGTTTTTGAAAAATCAACTATTACTTTTTCGCTGAAAATTTTTCTTTTTAGGATGAAAATTCCACGTTTTGGCTGAAAGTTGAACAACTTTCTTCCAAGTTAATTTTTTTTTGGTTGAAGATTCATAATTTTAGTTCAAAATTCGACTTTTTTTTGTTGTAAAAATTAATGTTTTTAACTAAAAATTCAACTGATTGTTTTAAAATTCGTTTTTTTCTATAAACAATTAATTCTCTTGAATAAAAAATTATCTGCTCTATTTTTCGTTAAAAATTGATATTTTTGTATTTAAAAATTCAACTATTTAGTTCAAACTTTTGAGAAAGAGTAAAAAATGTAACTAAAAAATAATAAAAAAAATTAAATTTTGCCCAGCATAACTTCCAATGTTCAGAATATTTAGTTGAAAATTTATTTTATGTTGTTAAGTCGTATTTTTTTGGTAGAAAATAAATCTTTTCGGTTGAAAATTAAACTATTTGATTAAAAATTAATAAATATTTTAAATATTTAAGTTATTTATACATTTATTTACTTTATTATTATTGTTATTTAAATTTACTACAATAAATTTTATAATATTTATATACAATTATTTAAATTTGTTTACTTTTCTGGTAGAAAATTCAACTATTTTGATAAAAATTCGTCCGCTTTGCTTTAATTGGACTGTTTTTTATTTTAAAAAGTTTTTAACTGAAATTTTTTAATTGAAAATGATCTATTTTCTTGAAATTCGTAGTCTCTTTTTGAAAATTCAACAATTTAGTACAAAATTAAACAGTTTTGTAGAAGATTCGTTTTTTTATTGAAAATTATTTCTCAATAAAAATGTAGCTACTCCATTTGCGGTTAAAAAATGGATTTATTTAGTTTCAAAAATGCAATTATTTAGTTAAAATTTTTGAGAGACAAAAATTGATACTGAAAACTGTTTAAATAAATTTTTGTAGAAAAAATTGTATAAAATTATTATTTTTTTTTAATTCATCTCTTTTGGCACAAAAATTACCCTTTTTTACTTTAAAAAATCTCCGGTTTTCGTTTCAGGTTTGAAACTTTTGTTTAGATTTGTTTAAATTGTAAATTTGTGGAAAACTCTTTTTTTTAATTGAAAATTAATTTTCAATACAAATTTAACTAGTCCATTTGCGGTTAAAAATTGATTTATTTAGTTTCAGAAATGCAATTATTTAGTTAAAAAATTATAGGCACACATAAATTTATACAAAATTCTGTTAAAACAAAATTTGGATTATATTACATCCATTGTTTAAATTATTTAGTTGAATATTTATTTAATTTGTTGAAAATTCGTCTTTTTTGGTGGAAAATTAATATTTTTGGTTGAAAATTCATCTTTTTGGTTGAGAATTTTAATAATTTGGTCGAAATTTCCACTATTTTTTTAAAGCTGATTTTAGATCCAGTTTTTATATATGTTTTTTTTAGTGAAGAAGCCTTTTTTATAGAAATTTTATCTTTTCGATGTTAAAATTAATTTTTTTTAATTAAAAGTTTTAACTATTCCAATTAAAGATTGACAATTCTAGTTTGAAAATTCACCTCTGTTTAAAAGTTAATTTTTGTTTTAAAAAAAACTGATTTTTTGTGATTAAAAACTCATCTTCTTGAATAAAATTTGAACTACTTTAGTAAAGAATTTTACTATTAATTGAAAATTCAACTGTTTTCTAGAACATTATTTTTTTTTTTAAATTAATTTATGTAATTTCTTGAAACTTCGTCTTTTCTGGTAGAAAATTAATATTTTTGGTTGAAAATTCAACATTTTGGATTCAATTTTTTTCTTTTTTTTACTAAAAATCCTTTTTTGGTGGAAAATTTGTCTTTTTGTTTTAAAATTCATCTATTTTAATTAGTTTTTAATTTAATTAAAATTTTTTTAACTAAAAGTTGTGACTAATTAAATTAAAAATTCACGATTACAGTTGAAAATTCATTTCTAGTTAAAAATTTTTTCTTCTGAAAAGTTTCTAAATTTTTCTGGAATGAAACTGGAATTTTTCATATTTTATAATATATATTTTTTTTAGATTGGGAGCAACTAGACAAAAATTAGCATTCTCGCATCCCCTCGAAGGTTCCGAGAAAATGGTATAAAATTTTTTATAAGAAAAATAAATTAAAAAATAATGTTTGCGACAAGTTAAATGAAAAATATGTTTTTTTTTAAACTTATTATTTTTTTAAATTTTAATAGTACACGAAAAATAAGGAGCGAATGGAAATGGTGATGCTGCGAAATGCCCAGGGTTTGCACGCACCAATGCGATTGGCAATGGAAATAAAAGCTACAGAAAAAGTCGGCAGACTTCCATTCTTGCCCTCTTCAATGGCAATGCGAGACTCGCTGCTTGGAAAAGACTTGGAGATTGGGTATTTATTTTATATTTTTATTATTATTTCGAGAAAAAAATATTTTTTTGTTGAAATTTCTAATCAGTGGTTTGTTCTTTAGTCTATAAATTATAAAACATTATCGTTTTTTACTTAAATTCAAACTGAAACGCAGATTTAAAAAAAAGAAATATTTTTCATTGCAAATTTTCTGGTTTTTAGTTGAGAAATTTAGAATTTGGTTGTAAATTTATCTTTTCTAGTTGAAATTTTTTGAAGTATTTGATGGAAAATAGATTTCTGAAGATGAAAATTTAACTATTTGCTTAAAAGTGTATATTTTTGTGGAAAACTCGTATTTTTTGTGGAAAATTCAAATATTTTGATAAAAAGAATCAGCTATTTGTTTGAAAATGAACTTTGTTGTTCAAAATTCGTATTTTCGGTTTGAAAATTTAATTTTTGGTTGAATGCTCATCATTCCAGCTAAACAATTTTTTTTGTTTTTGATCGAAAATTTTACTTTTTAATGAAAAATTTATCTATTTTGGTGAAAATTATTCTTTTTGATATAAAATTAATTTTCTTGGATGAAAATTTAATCATTTTTGTAGAAAATTGGTATTTTTTTGTGTCGAAAGTTCAACTATTTTGTTTAAAAAATCAATTTTCTTGTGTAAAAATGAACTTTTTGGTTGAAAGTTAATTTATTTGGACGAGAATTTATCTTTTTTTAATTGAAAATTGAACTAGTTGGTAAATAGTGAACTATTTTCTTAAAAATTCATTTTATTGGTTGAAGATTACAGTTCTTTCTTGGAAATTCAATTTTTTTATAGAAAATTCTTATTTTGTTTAGAATATCAATTATTATATTTTTAGTTGAGAATTGTTTTTTTGTTTTTGTTTGGATAACTAAAATATTTGGTTAAAAATTCATATTTTTTTTAGAAACTTAATTTCCTTGGTTGAAAATTCAACTATTTTGTAGAAAAAAAATTTTTTTTGTTAGCAATTAATATTTTGGGTTTAAAAATACAATTTTATGTTTTTTTTTGTTGTTCAAAATTTTACTATTCAATGAAAAATTCATGTATTTTGTTGAAAATTAGTCTTTTTGGTATAAAATTAATCTTCTTGATTGAAAATTTAACTGGCTTGGTAAAAAGTTTTACTATTTGATCAAAAATTTAATTTTTGGTACAAATATCATCTTTTTTTGTCTGGAAAACTGCATTGTAGAAAATTCGTTTTTTTTTTTAAATTAAAAATTAATTCTGCGTAATGAAAATTAAACTATTTTCTTGATAATTAATTTTAATGTTGTAAATTCATATTCTTGGTTAAAAAATGTGTCTGTTTTGTAGAAAATTCACCTGTTTGGTTTGAAAATGAAAAAATTTGGTACAAAATTGAAATTTTTTGTAGAAAATTAATTCGTTTTAATGAAAATTTAACTATTTTCTTGGAAATGAACTTTTTGGGTGAAAATTCATATTCTCGGGTTGAAATTTGAAAATTAATTATTGAAAATTAATTCTCTTCGTGTGAAATTTAACTATTTGGTACAAAAAACGTATGCATTGTTTTTGAAAAAGCATCATTTTTATAGAAAATTATATTTCTTGATAGAAAACTAATTTTTTGGTTAAAAATGCAATTGTTTTGTTGAAAATTATTTTTTTTATATTAAAAATTAATTTGTTTTAATGAAAATTTAACTATTTTCTTGCAAATTAACTTCTTTGTTAAAAATTGTTAAAAATAATAATCGTCTTTTTGGTGAAAAATTAAACTTTTTGCTAGCAAAATCAGATTTTTGAATTGAAAATTAACTTTTTTGTTAAAAATGGTAATTTTTGTGTAAAAAATTAACCGTTTTTGCGGGAAAAGTCGACAATTTCTTTGAAAGCTAAACTACTTTGTTAAAAAATAATTTTTTTTTCTTTAAAATTCTTCATTTCAATAAAATATTAATTTTTTTGATTGAAACTTTTACTAATTCATGAAAAATTGGTGTATTTTGTTGAAAATGTATCTCTTTTGGCAAATAGTTTAACTTTTTGTTTAATAATGCACTTTTTTGCGTAAACAAACATTTTTTCTTTGAAAAAATAAACTATTTTCCTAGAAAAATCAGATTGTTGGGTTAAAAATTAACTTTGTTGTAAAAAATTTAATTTTTTTGTAGAAAATTTGTCTTTTTGGGTTGAAAATTCAACAATTTAATTCAAGGCTGAACTTCTTTTTTTAAAAATTCATTTTTTTTTTGTTGGAAATGCATTATTCCAACTAAAAATTTGTTTATTTTTGGTTGAAAATTTTATTCTTAAATAGAAAATTTATTTAGTTTTATGGAAATTGGTCTTTTTTGTATAAAATTAATATTGCTTCTTGAAAATACAACTGCTTAGGAAAAAGTAGAATTTTTGTATTAAAAATTAACATTTTTGAGAAATAATTGTCTGTTTTTGGGGAAAAATTAAAATATTTTACTAGAAAAATCAGCTTTTTGGGTTGAAAGATGATTTTGTTAGAAAAAATTCACATTTTTGTGTTAAAAATGTAATTTTTTTAGAAAATTCTCCTTTTTCGCTTAGAAATTAGGCGATTTAGTTCAAAGCTGAACTACTTTGTTGTGAAAATTCATTTTTTGTTTTAAAATTCTTCATTTCCGTTAAATACTAATTTTTAAAAATTAAATTTTATATTATTGATTTATTAATTAATATATTATTGATTTATATTTAAATTAATTAGAAAAATTTCACTAATTTATGAAAAATTCATGTACTTTGTTGAAAATTAGTCTTTTTGTTTTAAAATTAAACTTCTTGGTTGAAAATTTAACTATCTTAATAAAAAGTTTTACTATTTGATGAAAAATTAAATTTTTGATAGAAAAATCATCTTTTTTGTCTGGAAAATTCAACTGTTTTGGTAGAAAAAAACAGATGTTTAGTTCCAAAGTAACCTTGTTTTGTTTAAAATTCAGTTTTTGGTTTAAGATTCTTCATATCGGTTAAAAATTAATTTGTTTTCGGTTGAAAATTTTACTATATAATGGAAAATTCATACATCTTGTTGAAAATATATCTTTTTTGGTAAAAATTTTATCTTTTGATAATGTATCTTTTTGTAGAAAACTCGTATTTTGGGGGGAAAAAAGAAACTATTTTGCTAGAAAAATCATATTGTTGGATTGGAAATGAACTCTGTTGTTAGAAAATCATATTTTTGTGTTAAAAATTTAATCATTTTGTACTATTTTTGCTTGAAAATACAACTGGTTGGTAAAAAGTTGAATTTTTTATTAAAAATTAACGTTTTTGCAAAATAATCGTCTTTTTTTGGTGGAAACTTAAACTTTTTGCTAGAAAAATCAGATTTTTGGGTGAAAATTAACTTTTTTTTGGTAAAAATTAATCATTTTTGTATACAAAATTAGATTTTTTTACATAGAATTAAGCGGCTTGGCTGGAACATTCAACAATTTGCTTGAAAGCTGAACTACTTTGTTAAAAATTCATTTTTTTGTTTAATGTTCTTTATTTCAATAAAATATTAATTTTTTTTGGTTGAAACTTTTTTGGGTAAAAAACTTTTTTTTATATGAAAAAATAAAATATTTTGCTAGAAAAATCAGCTTTGCGGGTTAAAAATTAAATTTGCTGTAAAAACTTAATCTTTTTTGGTTAAAAACTTAATTTTTTTGTAGAAAATTTGTCTGTTTGGGTTGAAGATTTTTATTTTTATTAATAATTGACGTTTTTGAGAAATAATCGTCTTTTTTTGGTGGAAAATTAAAGTTATAGCTAGAAAAATCGGATTTTTGGGTTAAAAGTTGATTTTTTTGTGAAAAGTTCATATTTTGTGTTAAAAATTTAATTGTTTTGTAGAAAATTCTCCGTTTTCGCTTAGAAATTAGGCAATTTGGTTCAAAGCTGAACTACTTTGTTGATAATTCATTTTTTGGTTTAAAATTCTTCATTTCCGTTAAATACTAATTTTTTTAAATTAAATTTTAAATTATTGATTTATTAATTAATATATTATTGATTTATATTTAAATTAATTTAAAAAGTTTGACTAATTTAGGAAAAATTAAGGCATTTTGTTGAAAATATATCTCCTTTGGTAAAAAGTTTAACTTTTTGATTAATAATCCATTGTTTTTTTGTGTAAAAAAAAATTGTTTGTGTGAAAAAATAAACTATTATGCTAGAAAAATCAAATTGTTGAGTTAAAAATTAACTTTTTTTCAATAAATATTTTTTTTTTGTATAAAATTTGTCTTTTTGAGTTGAAATTTCAATAATTTAATTCAAATCTGAACTACTTTGTTAAAAATTAATTTTTTTTGTTGGAGATTCATCATTCCAGCTAAAAATTTGTTTATTCTTGGTTGAAAATTTGACGCTTAGATAGAAAACTTATGTATTTTTATGATTTTTTTTGTATAAAATTAAACATCTCGGTTAAAAATCCAACTGGTTAGTAAAAACTTCAATGTTTCTATTAAAAATTAACTTTTTTGTAGAACAAATCGTATTTTTTTGGTGGAAAATTAAATTCTTGCTCGACAAAATCAGATTTTTGGGTTGAAAATTAACTTTTTTTCGTAAAAAAATATTTTTTTGTTTAATAATGCACTTTTTGCGTAAAAAAACATTTTTTATGTGTAAAAATAAAATATTTTCCTAGAAAAATCAATTTTTTGGTTTAAAAATTGTCTTTGTTGTAAAAACTTTTTTTTTGTTACAAATTTAATTTTTTTTTGTAGAAAATGTATCTTTTTGGTTTGAAAATTCAACAATTTGATTCAAAGCTAAACTACTTTGTTAAAAAAATCATTTTTTGTTGATGGAAATTCATTATTCCAGATAAAAATTTGTTTATTTTTGGTTGAAAATTTTATTCCTAAATAGAAAATTTATGTAGTTTTATTGAAATTGGTATTTTTTGTATAAAATTAATCTTGTTGCTTGAAAATACAAATGGTTAGGAAAAAGTTGAATTTTTTTAATTAAAAATTAACGTTTTTGAGAACTAAGTGTCTGTTTTTGGGGAAAAATAAAAATATTTTACTAGAAAAATCAGCTTTTTAGGTTGAAACTTGATTTTGTTGTAAAAAAATCATATTTTTGTGTGAAAAATTTAATTGTTTTGTAGAAAATTCTCCTTTTTCGCTTATAAATTAGGCAATTTGGTTCAAAACTGAACTACTATTTTAAAAATTCATTTTTTGTTTTAAAATTCTTCATTTCCGTTAAATACTGATTTTTTAAAATTAAATTTTAAATTATTGATTTATTAATTAATATATTATTGATTTATATTTGAAGTAATTTTAAAACTTTTAATAATTTATGAAAAATTAATGCATTTTGTTAAAAATGTATCTCTTTTGGTAAAAAGTTTTAACTTTTTGATTAATAATCCCCTGTTTTTGTTGTTGTGAAAAATTAAAATATTTTACTAGAAAAATCAGATTGTTGGGTTAAAAATGAACTTTGTGGTAAAAACTTAATATTTTTTGGGTTGAAAATTAAAAAATTTGAAAGAAAGCTAAACTACTTTGTTAAAAAATTCATTTTTTGTTGTAAATTGATTATTCCAGCTAAAAATTGGTTTATTTTTGGTTGAAAATTTTATTTTTGAATAAAAAACTTTGTATATTTTTATGAAAATTTGTCTTCTCGGTATAAAATTAACTTTCTTGGTTGAAAATACAAGTGTTTGGGAAAAATGTGAATTTTTTAATTAAAAATTAACGTTTTAGCAAAATAATCGTCTTTTTTTTGGTGAAAAATTAAACTTTTTGGTAGCAAAATCAGATTTTTGAATTGAAAATTAACTTTTTTGTTAAAAATTCATATTTTTGTGTAAAAAATTAAATTGTTTTACATAAAATGAACCGTTTTGGCTGGGAAATTCGACAATTTCTTTGAAAGCTGAACTACTTTGTTGAAAATTCATTTTTTGGTTTAAAATTCTTCATTTCCATTAAATACTCATTTTTTAAATTAATTGATTTGTAGAAAGTTAATATTTTTTGGGTTGAAAATTCAAAAATTTGAAGGAAAGCTAAACTACTTTGTCAAAAATTCTTCTTTTTTTTGAGATTCATTATTCCAGCTAAAAATTGGTTTATTTTTGGTTAAAAATTTTATTCTTGAATAGAAAATTTATGTATTTTTATGAAAATTTCTCTTCTCGGTATAAAATTAACTTTCTTGTTTGAAAATGCCAGTGTTTCGTAAAAAGTTAAATTTTTTAGAATTAAAAATTAACGTTTTTGGTTGAAACTTTGACTAATTCATGAAAAATTCATGCATTTTGTTGAAAATATATATCTTTTGGTAAAAAGTTTAACTTTTTGATTAATAATGCACTTTTTTCTGTGAAAAAAATCAAGAATTTAGTTATTAGTCTTATTTTAAAGAATTAATTCTCCTATTTTCGTAAAAAAATAATTTCAATTTCAGGGCCTGATTAAAAATTCATATTTTCTTGTCGATTTTTTCACAGATTCGAAGACATTCTCAACCCTCCCGAATTCAGAGAACAAATGGGCCAACCACACGCAGTTGTCGAAAAAAGTCTTGGAATTTTGTAAGATTAGCGTTTATTTTCTTGCTTTTTTTATCGATAAAAATAAAACAAATTCATAATTGTTAATTGGTACGATTTAATTAAAAAAATAGCTAGATCCAATTTTTTTTACCTGTCTTTTAAGATTTAACTTAATCACGACATTTTTATATTCTAGAGATAAATGTAAACATTTTTTATGAATGAGAATTGGTGAGAAAAAATGTATTTTAAATTCAGACAATCGAAATTTCGAGGGAAGAAAATCTATTTGTCGGGCCAGACGAGATCACCAACTCGTATCCTGCAGATTTTTTTCACTTCCTCGATTCCTAAATTAATTTCATCCTCTCGGGAATTTTTCACGCGAATCTCGATTGCTGAGAGGATAGTCTGCATTTTATTTTCTCGAGCGCAGATCACAAAAGGGAACTGGAATTTTTCCTTGTATCTGAAAAATGGGAAATTCAAAACAAAATTTGAATTCAATTTTTGAGGTTTTGAATCAAAATCAGGGTGGCGACTTGACTGGGGAAAAAAACTAGAAATTTAATTAAAAAATAGTCTTTTTTTTTACATTTTTTGTTGGAAATTTACCTTTTTTTTTAAATTCAAATACTTGAGTTTTAGAAGCTGCAGTCTATTGTTGAAAATTAATTTTATTGTTAAAAGATTCGTTATCTTAATTAAAAGTTCATCCCTTTTTAAAAATGTAACTTACTTTTTTGACAATCAATTTTTCAAATCAAAATTTAACTATTCCAGTAGAAAATTTGACTATTTTTCTGAAAATCTGTTTTTTTTTGTTTTGTTAAGAATGAGATTTTTAACGGAAAATTCAACTATTCTATTTTTGATTGAAATTTTATCTTTTTATGATCAAAATTTATACGTTTTATTAAAAAATTAAACTTTTTTTTTAGAAATTCATTTAATTTGTGGAAAATTCATATTTGGATGAAAATAAATAAAAATAAATTGAAAATTTATTTATTTCGTTAAAAATTCGTTTATTTGTTAAAAAATAGACTTTCTTGTTAAAAATAATTTATTTATTTGAAAATTATTCTCATTGTATAAACATTCTTGTTCTGGGTTGAAAATTTATCTTTCAGATGATTCATAAATTTACTTGGTTGAAACATTAATTTTTGTATTCAAGATAAAAATTTATTTCTTTGGTTAAAAAAAACAACTTGATTGAAAATTCGTGTTTTTTGTTAAAAAATCGACTTTTTTGTAAAAAAAAAAATTTATTTGAAAGTTAATCTCATTGTTTAAAAATTCTTCTTCTGGTTTGAAAATTCATCTTTCAGGTTATTCATAAATTTACTTGATTGAAGACTTGTTTTTTTACGGAAAATTGAACTATTTGTCTGAAAATCTGAATTTTTTTCGTTCCGAATTAAATTTTTAACGGAAAATTAAAATATTATATTTTTGTTTTGAAAATCTATCTTTTTTGGATTAAAATTGATATTTTTTATTGAAAAAATAAACAAGTTTTTTAAATTCATATAATTTGTGGAAAATTCATTAAAAAAAAGAAAATTAATGTTATTAATTGAAAATTGACCTTTTCTAGTCCAAAATGTAACAATTTGGATGAAAATTTGTCCTTTTGAAATTGAAAAATCATTTATTTCGTTAAAATTCATGTATTTTGTTAAAAAATCGACTTTTTGGTAGAAAATTATTATTTTTTTATTTGAAAGTTAATCTCATTGTTTAAAAATTCTTCTTCTGGGATGAAAATTTATCTTTCAGATGATTCATAAATTTACTTGGTTGAAAAATTAATTTTTGTATTCAAGATAAAAATTTATTTCTTTGGTTAAAAAAAACAACTTGATTGAAAATTCGTGTTTTTTG
>JAWWLR010000128.1:34590549-34617996 GCA_035041075.1 Acraspis erinacei | reverse complement strand
TCAATGAAGGTTTAATAAAAATGAATGATATTATATTTCAGCATGATAACTGATGATGCTTCAGAATAATCAGATTCCTTTGTTGATTCGTTCCTAGGGAAAAAATTAATCTTCCATAAACATGAAAGTTTAAAAATTTTCCTTAAACTTATATAATCTCGAGAAATGATTGCGTCAAACATTTTATGTAGTTCGAATTTCGTGGAGCATGACATCACAGCAAACATTGTTCGCAAACAAGCGAGACACGTTTCCAAAATTCGACATTGTCACATTGTCAGAGAGATCATATTTAGATCCAGAGATAAAATTTATCTCGCCGATAAATACACGCGTTTAGACACGTTTTTCATATATTTTTTTTTTCTCAAATTGTCCTTGAAACTCCGACGCTTTTGCATAATTGTCGACATAACAACGAACGGTTTTCAATTTAAAGTCTTTTTGAAAAAATATCTTATGAAATCTCTCAAGACGTATTTATATTTCAAAGAGGTTAAAGACATTGCTAACGAAAAGAGGAACTGGCTCATATCGCGGTGCTATAAAAGCGTCTTAACGGTCCAGATACGGCACAGTATGTAAACAAAGTAACAGACGAGCAAACACTTAATTGCTCTCAAATATTTGTAAGGTAATCTCGACGCGGCCACCATCTCAGTATTCCGAGTCAGGTTCTTTTTTACCAGAATTACAATTTATACCTAATCTTATCAAAACTTTCCAAAACTTCAAAAAACTTTCACCCTCTCGGATGTGTTATTTCAGGTTACGCAATATCTTAAGCCGCAACAGAGAACAATTTAAATCCCATTTGAAAGGTCTAGATCTAGAAATCTAGAGTTTGAAGCAACCCTCTCTATTCTTTCATCCCAGGTACAAGATGAAAAGTGGCAGCGGCATATCTTAGAAACCAAAATATTTGAGCATATTGACCATCCTTTTCAGTATGCCTTATCCAAAAATGCAATGTTTATTGTTACGAAATTTTACGCAGGATTAGCCGACTAAAGACTAAATAGTTTAAAATGATTTTCTTAGATGTCGTTGACTCTTTGGGACTCTATATAATCCGAATGAGTAGACATTTTATCAATGCATTGTGTAGCATTGTGCCTGACTGCTAAATTAGTAATTTTATCACTTTCTTCTAAATGAAATGGTGAGATTAAGAAAGTTTAATGTTTTCTGTATTTATATTCAATATTTATAATTTTATGTTAATAATAATTGTGTGTGAACATTATGATATTCAAAATTCAAACGGAATAGACATATTTTCTATTTTCAAAACAAAACACAGCAATGTTTTTTGAAATGTAATTCCGTGTGCCGTTGACTTAAGACAACTTTAAAGTGTTAGATAAGCATAAATTCAAATGTATAGTAGTATATTATCATGATGACTAAACAAAAATTAAAAATGTCAGATAGAGGTGAAGGGATTTTAGTAAAAGCATGTAAATAATACAAAAAAACACTTCAGGAAAGGAAAACAACGTTCTCGAAAATTGAAATATTAAAATTAATATAATTTTATACAGTCTGAAATATAAAATCAAATTGGATTTTTCTCATTACAATTTAAACAATAAGATAAAAATAATAGTTTTTCAAGTAAAAAAATGAATGTTTAAATTGTTGAATTGATGACGCTATTAGTTTTTACGTATATCGCATTGTTTAACCATATTTACAAATACAAATTTTTCTTAAAAAGGTGTATAAGCTCAAATTTCTTTTGAATATACCGCTGAAAGTAGATGGCGTTTCTCGCATAACGCATGCGCTGCTGCTGCGATGAGGCCGTGGCGCTCCTCTCGTGATTTTTCGTTTGTGAATAAGTGAATTCTTACTTCAATTTATTACAAGTTAAATGCTTTGTGTCAGTGATATAAGTTTTTGCTGCATGTTTCGTTTCTTTAAAATGGGTAAACTTTAGTTTAATATTGAAGAATAACTGAATAGTTTAAGATTTAAAAGGAAATGGAAAAGTGTCCTTGACAAAAGTTAGGTTAACTAAAATGTATTTTCAGAAAAATTAAACATCGTCGAGGCTTATAGAGTGCAGAAATCGGCAAATGTATTGCAGAATCACCAGACTCGACACATTTTTTGTGTTTTTTCATGTATTTATTAATTTATTATTTCATTTCAATAAAATGTTTTACATGGTAAAATCAGTTTTTAAATTTAATTAAATATACTGTTTTCAAAATAGTTACTAAAACCATTACCAATTCCTTTTTCTACGTTTTATGGCATGTATGATTGCATTTTACTCCCTAGGGAGTAAAGTGACGTCAGAGGTGAATAATGAAAATTATACATCTTATGAGCTCGAATTTTACTCAGCGTAATTTTATTCAGCGTAAGAACTGACGAAATTTTCTTGTGGGCAAATAATAGAATTTTGCGACTGTTTATGGAAACTTACCATATATATAATTGATCAAAATGCCGTAAATTACAAAAATGTTCAGAAATTTAGAGATTTTTTTATTTAATTTTAGTAAGTTATCTTAAGTTTCCATTAATTACTTGTAATATTACTATAAATTACCAAAAAAATTTCTGGAAATTTATTAAAAAAATTAATTTAATTTTGGGTCATTTATGGTAAGTTACCATATTTACCTGCAAAATTACAATAACTGACCGAAAAACGCCATACATTTCCGGATTATTTGTAGACCATTTTTTATTAATTTTGAAAAATTTATCGTAAATTACCATAAATTAGCCGAAAAATTAATATATTTCTGGAAATTTCTAAAAATATTTAAAATTGTATTTCAGGTAATTTATGGTAAGTTACCATATTTACTTTTTAAATTAGAATAAATGACCGAAAATTTTCGGAAATTTATAAACAATTTTAATTTGAAATTTTGGCAATTTATGGTAATTTACCATAAATTAACTGTAACATTACCAAAATATTCATCAATTTCCGGAAATTTAAAAAATGTTGCAAATTGAATATTGGTCAATTTATGGCCGGGTCTTAATGGTCACTGAAAAATTGTATCTAAGAAGAACTTATTGTTACGGAAATTAATCAAATTTTTAATTTTTTTTTTAGAAATTTTGGAACATTTTTTAGAATTTTTGAAAATTTTCAAGTTTACAAAATTTTTTGAAATTTGAAAATCTATCAAATTTTTGGAAATTTAAAACTTTTGAGAAATTTCAACTTCGAAAAGTGGTCAAAATTTCGAAAAAATTGCTGGACCCTACAGTCTCCCTTCTGCTAAATACGCTATTTCCTCCTTTCACTTATAATCTAAAATTGTCAAGTAAACCAAACCTCATCTATTTGCTCAAATGCTTGTTTTCAAGGAGGGTAGGACAAAAAGTAGTGTGTATCAAGGGCGTAAGGCTATATTGTCTTGTGACCTCCGCCCTCGCTTCGCTCGGGCGGCAAGTACACGCTCGTCAAAATAACTTTCTTTACGCCCTTGATACACAACTTACTATATTATAGATTTCATACATTACCGTTCAATTTTACGCTTTCGTGATAAAAATATATCAGTTTTAGTCCAAAAAAAATTGCTTTTCGTTTAATTAACAAACCACTCCTTTTTGTAGACTTAGTTTTTTTATAACAATCAACTTTATTATTATGCAAAATAATTAAAAATCGTTCGTATAGAGAAAAAATAAACTGAAAAATTCACCCCAAAAAAAAAAAAAAAGAGGATAAACTTTTTTTTGTTTTTCCATGACAGAACATGTGTTTTGAAAAACGTGAAGTTGTCTGAATGAAACGGTTAACCTTTCTGTCAGATTTTCCGTTAAATAAAAAATAAATAATATTATCAAGTTGAAATAAATTATGAAATTTGTATTCAAATATTTGGATCAGGGTTAAAAACAACCAGAAGGCAAATTTATTAAACATAAGTTTGTATATTTCGACATTTTCTGCTACTTACAAATCAACCTAACATAAAAATAATAATAATAATAATAATAATAAGTACCGTAGGCCTAACTATCGAATAATGCATTAGAGTATATAATAACGTTATTATTAATTATTTAATATTATTATCGAATTTCCAATCATACTCATTATTATCACAGTGTATATAACTATATATACAATAATATACAATAAAAGTGAGACTGTGAATTAATATAGGACTGCAACTTCCTGTAGTTTCATATCGATTCACACCACATTCTAAAAGTCGACAGACAGGGAAGTCCCAGATCGGAGATTGCCAGCCAGCCTTACCGACTGCTTTTGGTTCGTGTCCGTGCTCACCTCTTCCCCTACCCCTTCCCTGTCTCTCCACTCCCAAACCACATTTTTCTTCGACGTAAATAAATAAACTCTATTCTAGAAATAAAATATAATAAATTTGCTATTTTATATCGAAATTTATGGATGATTGGAATAAAAAAGAAAGAAAGAAAGAAAGAATTAGATTTTCAATAAGAATTCAATAACAGTTTTCAAACTACGATTATCGATTAAAGGCAAGGCCGTGAAGGCGGCGATGGTTCGGCTTTGATCGCCCCCCCCCCTACTAAATTCTTCAAACATGTACATAATATACATATACTCTCTCCTGTGGGTCACTGCATATTCTGCATCTGCCCCCCCCCACCCGCCCCTCACTATTTTTTTTCCACCCCGATTAAAGATGATTGGGCCAAATTTGTTGGAGATCCTCTTCGGGACTTGCTGGTCACAAGCCGAGCACCGCGTGATGCGCGTGGTGAGCCGCGTGCAAAGAGGCTGGAGAGTGGCCAAGAGTAAGCGGATGAGGAGGCAATGGAGGAGTGCCTCCATTTTGCATCAGACTGCCGAGCATACTGCTCATTCCGGCAAATCCGAGACTGGCCATACTTCCGGCGAGTTGTTCCGTCGTTGGCTTCACGTCTTTCTGCTCCTGCTCCTCCCGCTTCTTCGACTGTTTTCGCTCCTTTGCCCTTCGGTTTTGGAACCAAATTTTAACCTGGAATCAACAAAAAAAAAAAAGAAAAAAAATTATTTTTTCTGTCGATTTCCAACTTCTTTTTTTTAGATTTGAGGGCCGTTAAAATGCGAGAATGTCTTTTTCCCGGGAATAAAATTGAGAGAAAAAATTTTTAAATGTACCGAAATATTCTCTTTAATGTCTATTCAAGACAACCAATTTTAATTTCAAATAAAATAAAAGAAATCCTGGTTTTTCAGAGTTGGAAAATTTCCGGTCCTTTCCCGTTTCGCATAAATGTTCCCGGACAATGAAATTAAAAAAAAGTCCATTTGAAGTAAGAAGAACTGAGCAGCAAATTAAAGTTTTTTTAATAAAAAATGTTTACATTCAAATGCTCAATAATTTACACTATAAAATAGAAGGAACTAGCATTTTTCAATGTGAAAAATTATATATCCACTTTATCATTTGCAATGCTCTAAATTAAAAAATCAATCAAGGAACTTTAAAATTTTTCAAAATTATATTATTTTATGTAATTTTAAGGTAGAAATAAAAACGAAATTTTTTATTCTTTTATTTCAACACATTTTAAATTAGAAGTTCAATTATTTTCATTTTAAATATTTCATATATCCTTGAAAAGCTTCAAAATCTTGAGAAATCTATAGAAGTTGTTTTAAATTTGTTCAAATTTAAAATTATTTTTGACATTTGCCAGACAATTTTGAGGAAATCCGGCAAATTTAAAAAAAAAATTGATGTATAAATAACAATTGAACCTGTATTATTTGTAGAAAAAGTTTAAGTAATTTTAAGATATATTTAAAAGTTTTAAAATGATTGAAAAATTAATTTAAAACTTGAAATTATAGCCTAATTTAAAACAAAATGTATATTTTTGCAGATTTAAATTAAAATAATAAACAAATTTTTTTAAGATTCCTATAGGAAATAGGAAAAATTATTTTTAGAGAATTTTTAAAAAGATTTACAAAATTGTCAGAAAAGATTTTGGAAGATTTTAAAGAAATTTTTAAAAATTTGCAGGATATTTTTGAATATTTCAAAGTTTACTTTTAAATATTTGGTTTAAATTTACTCATCTTAAATGAAAAAGTCAAATATTGCTAACTATTCAATAATTATTCTTTTTCTGAATTAAAAAATTCGAGACCCATTAAAAGAAATTTTAGTTTACTTATTTATTAAATAAAAATGGTTCTTATCCAAAACTTTCATCTGCAAACGCTTTTAATTCTTTAAGGCTTCAGCATTCAAAAATTTTTGAAAATAAAAATGTCAGCTATAAAATAAAAAGCTGAAATGGAAAGTTGTCTAAGAAAAAGAAATTTTAATTTGTCTGAAAACATAATTCAAATAATTATTGTTTTAAACTTTTGAAATCGAACTTGGACAGATTTTTCTTCTAAAAATTTGTAATATTTTTCTGAATATAAAAATATGAAAAAATATATTAAAAAATGTACGCATCACACAGATCTTTTGAAGGGAAAGAATTTCGTTCCATAAACATTTTTCGTTTCTCGCTTATTTATTCTTTTTTTGTAAAAAATAAGAATTCACCTAAAAAATGAAACATTGAAGCGATAAATCTAAAAAAAATTGATTTAAAGTAGTCTAAAAAAATGACATGTTTAAAAACATTAAAAATTTGCAAACAATTGAAACTTGCGCAATATTTTTTTCATTCTTAATTTTTAAGTCACCATAAAGTCTTGTTAAAAATTCTTCGATTTATTATTGTTGCTGTAATTTTTTAATAATTTATAAAGCTTTTAAAATTCAAATTGTGAAATTAAACCAAAAATACAAATACTTAACATTCACTTTATGAATTGTCCTCAAAAAAAAAAAATCTGACAAACTATCATGCACAAGGTCTCTTTAAAAAATATAAAACCCCGAAAGTTTTAGAGTTGAAGAAATAAAAATCTCATAAAGATGTGTATATATATATATATATTTTTTTTGTCTCAATAAAAACAAAAAATTGATGGTTTTGGATATGAGAATTAAGTTTCGTGCGTCATAACACCAAGTCCTTTCTCTCAAATAAAAATTTGACGTTCGCTTCTAAGAATGCTATTTGAGAGCATTATTGTCGGAGTGACTCGATATATAACCCACAGCATTCCTTAATTTATTGCCACGTTAATTGATCCGGAGTGTTCGTTCAGTATTTCTCAAAGTGACTTACCTGTCGTTCAGAGAGGGCAAGATTGGCCGCAAGTTCCGCTTTACGACGAATCGTGATGTAGCGACTGTAATGAAATTCCTTTTCTAGTTCCAGCCTTTGATGATCCGTGTAGACTACTCTGTATTTGTCCTTTGTTCTTGTCTTTCCTGTAACACATTAAAATACAATTTTTACATTACTTATTCCATCCAACATCAAATCAGCAAATTGCAATAACAAAAAAAAATAGAGCAACTATCACAGTAAAAAAAAAACAGCAAAAGAATATATCCCACCGCTGTCACCTTGCAGCAAATCCAAAATAATGCAATTTTTAAACAAACAAAAAAAAGAAGAATTTTCTAGAAATAGTTGATTTTTTTACCTGAAAAATCCCAACTCCCAATATCTTGGTCCGCCGCACTGTGCGCTGCGTCACCAAAATAAAACATTTATTGTATCACAATAATTTCAAGCATGCAACAATCCACAATGAATGTACAATAAAAAAAATTCCAATTTTGAAAAATCTTTCCTAAAGAGGTAATATTCTTTCCTCTAAAAAATATAAGCTTCCAAGATTTTTTTCGAGCGTCCTGTATCACGATAAGGATTTATCATACGCAAAAACACACGCGACAACGTCTCAACATTTTATCACAGCAGCGCTAATTAAACTCTGTGATAACCATTTCTCGGATCAAGTAAACTTGACAGTCTGGACGGAGCATCTCCAGAATTGAGACAAAAATGTTTTTAAATATTTATAACTTTATACTATAACTAATATTTATTTTAATGATTCATTTTAATTATAGAGACTGTAGAAAGTCTATCGAAAAATAATTAGTTCCGACAAAAGAAATGATGGTGTCAACACACAAAAATCGGGTGTTAAAAGCGACCTTGTCGATGTCGGAACAAGTTAAAGCCGTTTTTTAATTTCTTAATCGGGTTTACGACGTCCCATTACATATCGGCAACTAAAGAACCAAACGAGTCGAGTCAAGTGGAGGGGGGCGGCGGAGAAAAGACACGACATGAGTAAAAAAAAGAAGGTGGAAAATAGTGGGGAGAAGTGGAAGTGAAAAAGAGAGGGACGTGTACGATTAGATAAGAATGGTCGGCCGAGATCAAAGCTAAAGACGTTAATCCACCACTCTTTGATAATACAAGCCAAGACCTTCAGAAAAATTTCTACAAGCCGACCGACAGTCACAAGACGTGCATTAAACGCCCCCTCCTCCCCTTTTTTTACGTTTCCACCTATCCCCACTATTAAGAAATCAAAAAACGGCTCTATAACTTCTTCCGACATCGACAAGGTCGTTTTTTAACACCCGATATTAGTGTGTTGACACCACAATTTCTTTTGTCGGAACTAATTATTTTTCGATAGGCTTTCTATAAAGTCTATAATTAAAATAAATATTAGTTATAGCATAAAGTTATAAATATTAAAAAAAGCAATTTTCTTTTCAATTCTGGAGAACTTTCGTCAAAAGACTGTCAAGTTTACTTCATCCCAGAAATGCTTATCGTAGAGTTTAATTAACGTTGCTGAGATAAAGTGTGATGAGACGTTGTCGCGTGTGTTTTTGCGTATGATAAATCCTTATCGTGAAACAGGACGCTCGAAGAAGTGTATCACGCCAATAATGCTGAATGCCATCTGGGCCATGTAAATTCAAATTTTTTCCTCAGGCTAAATTTAATTTAGGTGTTATTCAACATTATTGGCGTGATCTACGGAAAGACCCACATTTTTTCCACAAGGGAGTAAAATACGTAAATAGATGGACCGGATATGAAATGAAGCCGAAAAAAGTTATTCCTCTGAAATTATATTCTGTAACTTGTGTGTCCCCTAAAAATTAACATACGGTCCAATTTCCATCGAGAGTAAATACCCGGTCAGTTTTAATTGAGTTGCAGTCCTGCGGAAAAACCCATAACTTACAATCATCCCCTCGGTGAGAAAAATGGGATGAAATTTGATATCCTGGGCGATAAAGCGTGTTATGGAAAGTATACAAATGCGAGATGGCACAATAGAGGTAATTGCCATGTCACTGACGAATGGTACCTTACGGAAGGCCAGGAGCGTAGCAAGCGCGAAAACAGAAGTTGAGGGTGGCTGAAAATGGGACACGCGCTTTTGCCATCGGCCGACGGCAGCGTGAAATGAAAGAGCAACTCGTGTAATGGGGTGGCAACGAGTCCCCCGAGTCCCGTTTTCTTCCTCCCTTCTTCATTCTTACCGAGCACGAACCACAATTTTATCCCCGCATTTGTCATTCATAAGAGTTTATATTTAACTTTAATTTGTTGAGTAGTTTTGATTGTTCTTGCTCAAACAAAAAAAGTTTGTTAAGCATTTTTGTGGAGAGTACCATGTGTACCATGTGCTGTCTTTCGAGCAGCTACCACTTTTTCAATATAATGGATTCATCTAATCGCATATGCCATATAGTATTCCGAAAATTGTGATTAATTGAATGCATTTTCTACAATTCAAACCCATTTTATAGAATCAATACAGTTTGTCCTAGTTTTCTTCTCATACAGAAAATATTTCATTTAAAAAATATATTTTTCCCGTACCAAAACAATTGTGACTTGAAAAAAAATTGCATGGCTCCAACAAAGCTAATTTTGTTAAGGCTAATACAAAGTTTAGCTAGCTCGACAAAAAATAATGCTGTAATTACAAATATTTAGTGCGTTCAACAAAACTATTTAGTAAAATCTATAATATCCTCGCCAAGTCTAAGAAATCATTGTGTTGAGCCAACAAATATTTGTTTAATGTAACCAAATAAGTTTGTTCAATCTAGAAAAAAATGCTGCTAAGATTACATGATTGTCACCTAAACTAGGGATAGAATAGATTTTCCGTAATGATTACTTAATTTTTTGTAGAGCTTACAAAATTTTAACATATTTCATAGATTTACGGATATTTTCTGTAACATTTACAGACTTTGATTAGGTTTTACAATTTAAAGATGTTAATTTTACAGAAAATATCCGTATACATTTATCAGATAACTGAACATTTTGTAAAATGCAGAAAATTCGGTATAATCTTTACAGAAAGTCTATACCGTCTCTATTTTAATTGAAAATCCTGTACCATTGCAGAACTTGTTCTGCAAGAACTAAGATGGTTTCAAACAACCGCAGGTGAAATCGCTTGTTTCCCCATGCATGCGGGGCACTCTATAGAAAATCACACAATCAAAGTATCAACACATGCATAAGTAGACAAAACACAGTTCTGGGACGGGGGAGAGTAACTAACATGAAATTGTAATGCGCATTCTGAATCATGCGAGCCTTTGGCTTTATAGAAGCTGGCAGCGGTTGCCTGCAATATAACCATAAAATGCAGATAATAGTCGTTGGAAGGAATCGGAGGGTCGCATGGAACGCAAAGAGGGACGGAGAAGGGTGAGAACCGAGGTTATAATACAAGCCAGTATCCGCCATCTTGGATCACAGCACGCAACCAAAGACGGTGCCGAAGACGTAATATAAAATGGCGTGGAATTTAATGGGATGATGCCCGTAAAGAATCGGGGTGGGAATATTAAACACGCTATGCTGAGCTTGTATGTGCAACCTGCATGGCTGGTCGTTAAATCGAATCCCTTTCGTAGAATTGCAGATGCTCGATTAACGTCTTCTGATGTTGCCCGCACGGACAACATCCAAGGACGTTAATCGAGCATTCACAATTCCAGGAAAGAGATTCGATTTAAGGATCAGCCATGAAGGTTGGACTTACATGTTGAGCACTGCGTGTTTCATATTCCCATCCTGATTTTTTTCAGGGGAATAATCATATTAAATTCCACGCAATCTTATTCCGCCTTTGGTTGCGTGCTGGGATCCAAAATGGCGGATAGTGGGTTGTATTATAACCCCCGTTCTAATCATTGTCCGTCCCTCTTTGCGTTCCATGCGTCCCCGTCCCAGAACTATGTTTTGTCGAATTATAAGAAAATGGTATAGGTCTTGTTGTTGGGGCTATAAATTGATAACACTAGAGTTGTAGAGAATATTGCACCCGAAAACTATAGCAGTTCTCTATCACGCTCATGCTAAAGACGGTATATTATTGTTTAAACAATTATAATTTGTTGAAAGAATGTTTCACCTCATTATAATTAATGTATTTGAGTTTTTTAACGCAAAAAGATTTGAAATTTTCTTAAGATTGAGTTTCCCGCCAAAGTTTTTTTCAAAAAAAAGTTAAGCACAATATTTTTATTTTATGTATATGTAACACTTTCTTTGAGATTTAAGGTTTTTAATTAATAGGCTATCTATTTATTCAGAAAAAATAAACACAGAAATATTTATGGACGTGGTCCCTATATATTTTCATCAACATAGCTAGAATTTAATCGGATCTTTACCCAGAAATTTATAAGCACTTTAGTCCGAAAACGAGCAAGAAAGGTTGGATTCCCTACTTAGATTCCTAGAATGTCTAGCTAAACCTGGTTAGACGTGACACCTACACTTGTTTAGTAATAGAATTACAGGAATCAGATCAGAATTTTTTTAGGGTAATACACCTAAAAACTTTCTTCAGTCAATTAATTTAAATGCATTTTGAAAGACAATGCCGTACATATTTTACAAATAATTAGGTTGGGTCAAAATTATTTGTCTGATAATGGTTATTTGACACTTTGTGTTTTTAGATCAATCTAAAACAAACAATAGCTGGGTTTGTTTATTGGAACATTCACCAAATTGTACGAAATATTCGAATGAACAAAATGAGCTATTGTTTATTAAGATTAATTGGATCAAAATTCCAGTTGTTTTGCAAGATTGAAGAAAAAGGTCAAATAGCTATTACTATACAAATAATTCAGAACCAAACAAATGTTTTCTAAGAAATATGTTACTGTCTCTTCCAAAATGTGCCCTGGATTATAAAATTTAATATCCATAAATTAATTCTAATGTGTGGTTACAACCAGAGTTATTGATACATATACGTATGATTAAAAGAAGGTTCAACTGATGTTTGTGACATAAAAAAGTGATGTATAACTTTTGCTGCAAAAGTATTTAATTGACTCAAAAATATGACAAAAAGTGAGGAAATTTGACATGTTTTAAAAAATAATGAAGTGATTTGAATTAGAGGTAGTGAGTTGAACTATGTGTAATTATTTACAGTTTGAAAGAAGTGTGTTTCTTTTTCTCTCTGTGCAAATTGCGATATTTAAAGATAGTTTTTTTTACATTGGAAAGCAATTGTAAGAAACCAGTGGGGTGCCTTTTTAATGGGATCTTCCTAGTCTTCCCTCAACATGTGCTTCCTAAGATGAGGAAGATCCCATGAAAAAAATGCACCCCACTGGTTTCTTACAATGGCTTTCCAATTAAAAAAAACGTCTTTAAATATCGCAATTTGTACGAAGAAAAAGAAGCACACACTTCTTTCAAATTGTAAACAATTACAGACAGACTAAATAGCTAACTACCTTTCATTAAAATCACTTCATTATCTCTATTAAAACTGAAGAAAATACAGTTATATATTTACATATACAAAAAATATTTTTAAATGTCACAATTTGCACGGAGAGGAAAAGAAGCACACACTTCTTTCAAATTGTAAACAATTACAGATATTTCAGGCAATTAATTCCAATTTAAATCATACTTCATTATCTTTAAAGCTGAAGCTAGTTAATGATCAAATTAAATCCTTCAGATTTAGGACATGACAAACAAGTCAAGATACACCGGCAAATGTTTTTGTTGGTTCTATGTTATCCTATGTTGTTATACTGATATAGGATGTTATACTAATCTCACAAAATCACAATCGAAAGGAAAGGTCTCACAAACCAAGAGGTTTCCTTAAAGTTACCATCAAGCATGTCCTATCAAATAGATCAAATAAAAATCAACTAACCTGGATTGGGTTGAGTCTGGTAGGAAGGTTTCTTCATCCACTCGTAGGGACTCCGGATCTGTGAAGGTCGGATTGGAGTACTGGATCCATTATTATTGTTATTCGTCGCAGAATTGTTGTTGTTGTTATTATTAACAGGTGGTGTTGCCGGTGTTCCGGGACTGCTGATTTCGCTGCCGCTGATTGTGATTGCAGGACTGGGTTCGCTCGTGACGCCGACGGCGGAGGAATTATTGTTGTTGCCTTCATCACCACTCCAGTCATTAACATTACTCAACTGTTGTTGTTGCTGCTGCTGCTGTTGTTGTTGCTGTTGCTGATAATGGTGATGTTGGTACTGAAGATGCGAGTAGTGGTGTGCATGTGCATGGGGCCACGTGAGGACATCTGTAGGATTCAGATACTGCTGAGGACCTGTTGGACTCTGATGATGAGCAGCAGGTGCATGTCCATGTGGATAACCATACCAATATTGCTGAAGACCATCCTCCGTGTGTTGCTGACCATGCTGCGGATGGTGTTGCACTTGTTGGGACAATGTCTGTTGTCCAGATTGTTGCTGCTGACGATACATCGCCAAGGAATTGTATGTGAGCATCTTGACAATTTTTAGAAATTAATCCTCAAGAGATGAAATGTCCAGGGACGCCCTGCAGGGGACGTCCAGAAAAAAACACAATTCTTTGGGAGAACTATTGTTTTTTGTGAAACACTACACTTAACACACTCGATCGCGCACAGAGAGGACCGGCTTTTCGAAAAGAGGAAACTTTGGGAAAACTTGCGTTTGGAGAAATCGAGATTTGAAATAGAGAAGGTACGACTCCAAGTCGAGAGAGCGGAGGTCAGCAGTTGGCACGAGGACTGCTGAGAAACCTATGAAGACTCGAAGTCGTGAGGTGAGAAACGTTCCGGCGAGAGAGAAGTTGCTCCGCCCATGGAGGTCTCGTTCCCCCACCGAGAGTACGTCACGGCCCGAGTTGGCCAATCAGAGCAGAGCGCGCTACAATGGCGTCTCGCAGCCACGACAACGCGGCTAACACTTTTCCCCCCCGCGCGGATTTTTAATGCGGCGGGACAACCCAACTTGTGGATACTTTTCACACTTTCAGGGCAAACTTGTCTCGCGGGTTGGAAAAAAATTGAGATTGTCCGGAAAATGCGAGGATTCAACTGTTGAAAAATGTTTTGCATTTTACGAGACTTTTACAAGACTTGTACTGAAGTATATACAATTGGAAATTGCAAGATGCTGGAAGTTTACAAAATAAGTTTTGTAGAAAGAGTGATGATTGTGGAAAGGATTGGATCATCACTTGATGATGAATGTGCGGATTTTGGCTCAAGGAGAACATGACTCAATAATTGTTCTTTTATATTACTTTAGCAGTCCACAAACATTGATCATGATATTGTGTAAGAATCATAATTGAAATATTAGCAAGAAATCATTACAGTAAAAGCTACATAATATTTAGAATCCTAAAGTTAAGATCATTATTTTAGGTTAATAACTTTAATTTCAGCGTTTGTGAGCAGAAAAGATAAAAAAGTGTTTACCTATGCTGCTATTGACTCTATTTATATACAGTATTTACAAATTTGAAAAGATGAGAACATAAGATTTTAAGGTCTTGAATGTCAAACTCAAACAAACATTTTATAGCGATAATGATCGTCATTAGAACCCTTATGGTTAGAGCTGTATTCCATGTCAATATTTACTATGTGTGTAAATCCTTAATTAAGAATTGGAAGAGTCTGACAAATGAAAGATTTCTCCCAGTCAGAATAGATTTAAAACAATAGTTTTTGTAACGTCGACCCTTCTACCTGTTCTAACACTAGTCTTATCGTCTCATCCCTTCTTGCCATTGTTATTTAATTTCCTACATGCCCTTTCTTGCCTAGCCCATTAGATCTGTACCCTTCAGATTTTCCATAACAAGAAGATTGAACAATGTTTATACAATGAAGATCCAGATTGCACCTTTAAACTAATCATTTTCTTATTTCTTTTTGATGTGCCATTACCTAAATTCTAAACCCAGTATAAAAGTGACGCGACGCATTGTTAATTGTCTTTTTTTCTTTAGAGCACACTAAATCTGAATTCCAGTTTAGTAAAATCAGAAAACGATATATTGGATAAGTCAACACAAATTTTGTTGGTTCAACCATAGAATATATGGTTATTATATATAGACAGCAAAATATTGGGTTGATCCCAATACATTTTTTGGCTGTTGTAACCAAATATTTTGTTATATGGAGTATTTGGTTCATGCAACCAAAAAGATTTGTGGGATTAATCAAATACGAGATCAAATGTTTTGTTGAATCAACTGAAATTTGTTTTATTTAACTAAATTTGCATGTATATCCACGAGAACCGGGTTTTTTTTTTATTCAAGAAAATTTTTTTTTTTCTGAGTGAAAACATAATTTTATACATATTGATACAAAGCCTAAAATGGTACAATCCGAAATAATTTGTGTGGATTGGATTTAAAAATTGTACACAATCAAAAAGTGAGAGGAAAAGTAAATTTATTTTCTAATAAAATTTTCCAGTTTTCTCAGCTAATCTTTTAAGAGTATTAAAAATTAAGTTTAATTTTGGTTGAAAATCCAACCGCTTTTTACCAAAATCGCCTTTCTGGCTTGTAAAATATAAACAATTTTGTTGAAAATATTTTTATTTTTGTTAAAAATATCTTTCTTGGCTGAAAAGTCCTTTTTGGTCGAAAATTCAACTCGAGTATTTTTTTTAAATTCATCTCTTTTGCTTAAATCTTATATCTTTTTCCTTTTTTTTAAATTCAACTATTTAGTTGAAAATTAATTTTTTCTATGTAGAACTCAACTGTTTTTATGAAAAATTTTAATCTATTTTGTGAATTTTAAACCCGCAAATATAAATTTTCAACAAAAAACTGAATTGTCAAACAAACATTTTTATTTTTAAACGAAATAGTAAGATTTTTTCTCTTGAACAAATTAGTATTCAAACGAAAAATACGAATTTTTAACAAAAGATTTCAATTTTCAACCAAGACAAATTTTCCAGTCAAGAAAGAAAACTATTTTTCCGAAAGACAACTTTTCTACAAGACAGTTCGATTTTTATTCTGATATTATAAATTCTAAACAAAAAAGTTGATTTTTAAACATAAAATTAATTTTTCTACTAAATATTTTAATTTTCTATCAAACTTTAAAATTTTCAAGACAAAAAGATTAATTTTGGCCAAACAAAAAAAAACGAGAATTTTAAACAAAAATAATTTAATTTTCAACCAATTAGTTGGATTTTCAACTAAAACAGATAATTTTTCAATAAAAAATGGAATAAGAATAGTCTTTTTAATTAAAAAGAAAGAAGTAGCAATAAAAAATATGACTTTTCTATCAATTGATGAATTTTTTAAACGAAAAGACGAATTTTTATCAAAAGATTTTTATTTTCAAACCAAGACAGGTTTTTTAAACCGTAAAGAAATTAAAAATTGTACTTTCATCGTTTAGTTTTCAAGAAAAAAAGACGAATGTTCAATATAAAAAAAAGCAAACACAAATATTAATTCTGAATAATAAAAAATATTAATTTTATACCAAAAGATGAATTTTCTACACAAAAAAGGCGAATTTTTAACAAAACATTTTTATTTTCAACCAAGAGATGAATCTTTAATAAAAAAATATTTTTTTAGAAAGTTAGTTCAACTTTAAACATATATGGTTAAATAAAAAAAATTTAATTTTAAAGCAAAAAATGTCAACCAACAAAATTTTAATATTATATGAAAAATAATTCAATTCAATCAAATTGTTAGATTAATTATTAATTTTTAGAACAAATAAGAGACGAATTTGTACAAAAATAGGTGAAGTTATAACCCGAAAGTTGAATAAATTTTCAACTAAATTGAATAGGTAAATATTTAATTACTACAGTAATTTTTGAACAAAAAAAAAGTAATTAAAAAAAACATTACGATTTCCAACCAAATACATTAATTTTTAACTAAAATTTCGAATCTTCAACCAAAAAATGCATTTTTAAGAAAGCAGTTCAACTTTAAAACCTAGTTTAAAATTTTTAACCAAAAAGATTAATTTTCTGTCGAAAAAAAACGAAGTTTTAAAAAAATTCAAGAATTCTTAACAAAAAAATTTGTATTCACAAATAAAAGTATCGATTTTTAAACAAAAACATTAAATTACTATTAAAAAAGACCAATTATCAATAAAATTCAAGAACTATCAACCAAAAAATTGAATTTTTAGAAAAGAAATATTTTACTTTTTATTTAAAAAAAAGTAGTTCTAATTTAAAACCTAGTTGTTAAATTTTTAAACAAAAAGATTAATTTGCTACGGAAAAAAACAAAATTTTTTAACAAAATTCAAGAATTCTTAACCAAAAAGTTTAATTGTTAACCAAAAAGATTAATTTTTAAACAAAAAGATTAATTTATTACCAAAAAAGACAAATTTGCAATAAAATTCAAGAATAGTTCGCAACCAAAAAGTTCATTTTTTAGACAGGAAACTTTTTTTTAATTTTTAAGAAATTAATGTAACTTGTAAACCTAGTTGCCAAAAAAAAATTTATAACAAAATTGAAGACTTCTCAACCAAAAAGTTGAAATTTTAACTACAAAAAGAAACAACTTTAAAAAAAAAAGATTACTTTTCAACTAAAAAAGATGAAATTTTAAACAAAAGGGTTAATTTACCACCAAAAATGCAAATTTTCAATCAAAGTCAAGAATAATTCCCAACCAAAAAGTTCATTTTTAGGAAAGAAAGAAACATTTGTTTCAATTTTTAAAAAATTAGGTCAACTTGTAAACCTAGTTATAAAATTAAAAAAAAATTTTTAACAAAATTAAAGAATTCTTAAAAAAAGTTGAATTTTCAACTAAAAAAGAAACAGGTTTAAACAAGAAAAATAATTTACTATCAAAAAAGACGAATTTAAAAAAAATCAAGAATTCTCAAACAAAAAGTTAAAGTTTCAACTAAAAAAGTTGAATTTTCAATAAAGTTAAAAAATTATGAACCAAAAAGTTGAATTTTCAACTAAAAAAGAAGAATTCTTAAACAAAATGATTAATTTATTACAATAAGAGATAAATTTTCCATGAAACTCAAGGAATCTCAACCAAAAAGTTAAATCTTTAGAATAGACAGAAAGTTAATTTTTTTATTTTTCAAGAAAGTAGTACGGCTTTAAAACGTAGTTGTTGCATTTTTAAACAAAATTTGAATTTAAAAAAATTAATTTTCTACCGATAAAAAAATTGTGTAAACAAAATTCAAGAATTCTCAACCAAAAACTTGAATTTTCAACTAAAAAATACCAATTTTTAAACAAACAAAATAATTTATTACCAACAAAGGCGAATTTTCATAAAGTTCCAGAGTTCTCATCCAAAAAGTTGAAGTTTCAACAAAAAAAAGACGAATTTTTAAACAAAAATATTAATTTTCTACTAAAAGCATTCATCATCTAGAAAGGTACTAAAAACGTCACCATATATGCACTTGTAGAAAAAGAAATTTCTCTAAATTCTAAATGTAACGTTACTTTGACTGGGACCCCAAAGTGGTAAAGTTTATGGGATCCTTAATAGAACCTTTATGATCCTAGTTGAATTTTCGTTCTATCTCTGGTGTTTTTCAAATAAAGCATTTGTCCAATTATCGAAGAATCATCTCGAATGCATTTATTATTCGCTTACTCCTCAATTCAATTCGCAGTTAAGCAAAAAAGCGAGAAATAAGGGAAAAGAGTACTATGATAGGCATGCAGTTTCCAACAGACAGTCTATATAGGATTACTTTGAAGAAGAATAGGATTGGTAACAATGAAGAAAATTTGAAGGAATGAAGGAATTAGGACTGATGATGATGATACAACAGCAACAGAAACAGCAAAAGCAAAATTCCCCCTACCCTTCGAAGAATGACACTTGTGACAGTAGGATCCAGTAATGAGACTCGAAAGAGACGGCACGTTTTGGCCCTTTGGAATTGTTTATTTGACATAAAGTTTAGGATAATCTTGCTAATCCACTTAACTCGATTCTGGCCTGCTGGGGCCTGCTGGGGACCCAGTAAATCAAAATCGCCCCTAGAGCCGCCCAGATCTGGCCAGGCTGGGGCCTACCAGTATTCATCTGCTCAGCTCTATTAGATCCATCAGACGACGCCCAAAAGTCCTAGTGTAGGTTTGTAGGGTAATTATGGGCCCATTTAGTACATCCTCTGAAATATCTATGCCGTCGCTCCAATTGTGCATTGTCAATCTGCATTTTGGAAGCAATAAAATTCGGTCGTCGTTCTATAATCCTGCAAATTGTAGAGATTTTCAGGTAAGATCAAGAGACCTAGAACAGTATAACGGATAACTTTTAAGGTGGGTCTCTTGAACCCATATCGAGGTAATGACAACAAATGACAAAAGCCCTTGCGTGCTTTTCCCTCATAAAACTCTTCTCGAGATTATAGAACTAAGGGACCTTTCACCTTTTGAGTCTTGAGCTTTGAGTTTTGACTGCCACACCCACTTACTTATGAATGTCAGCTATAAATACTACAGGTTACTACACTTTTCAGCTTGAGCACATTTCACATTTCTTCCTTAGTTTTAATTTTTCCGGAATCCGGAACAATGGGATCAACAAGTTCCAGCTTGTAACCTAGAGTATTTTTCATTTTACATCATTTTAGATTTTAGACCAATCAGAGAAACAGTTGTCTTCAAACAAAAGCATTGTCCTCTTGTCTGTTTTGTTTCGAATCACTTGAATGTCTTCTTTCCACAAATCTCTCACACAAATCAAAGTCTCTAAGATTAGGTGAATTATTCGCAAAAGGATATTTGTTAAAAAAAAGATTCTTTTTGAGACAAATTAAATTCCTTTTTATGATAAATTTAAGAGAAAATTTGATTTGTTTCAAAAGTCATCCTTCCGACACAAGAGAAAATTTCTCTGTTCTCAGTTGTCTTCAAACAAAAGCATTGTCCTCTTGTCTGTTTTGTTTCCAATCACTTGAATGTCTTCTTTCCACAAATCTCTTACACAAATCAAAGTCTCTAAGATTAGGTGAATTATTCGCAAAAGGATATTTGTTGAAAAAAAGATTCTTTCTGAGATGAATTAAATTCATTTTTATCTTAAATTTAAGAGAAAATTTGATTTGTTTCCAAAGTCATCCTTCTGACACAAGAGAAAATTTCTCTGTGTGGGCTAAATTTGATGAAGCGTTGTTTTCTCATCAAATTTATTCATTTGCAGTCAAACATTTGAATTTTATAGCAATATAATTGTCTTTTCAACAAAACAAATGTATTTTAAACCAAAGAGTATAAATTCCAAATAATAAATTTAATAGTACTTTTCAAATTTCTATTAAAAAGACATTATTTTCAATAGAATGAACAAGTGTCAGCTTGCAACCTAGAATATTTTTCATTTTACATCATTTTAGATTTTAGACCAATCAGAGAAACAGTTGTCTTCAAACAAAAGCCCTATCCTCTTGTCTGTTTTGTTTTGAATCACTCGATTGTCTTTTTCACACAAACAGAATCGCTTGTCTGCAAGATTAGCAGAAGTTAGTCCCAAAAGGATAATGTTTGCTTCTAAAAGAGTTTTTTCCGAGAAAAAATTAAATTCCTTTTTCTCTTAAATTTAAGAAGAAATTTAATTCGTTTCAAAAAGCAAGCTTCTATGAGATAAGAGGAAATTTCTCTGTAGGTTAAGCAATTAGTCTTTTTTGCGTAGAAAATCTTTTGGTACAAAATTAATCCTTTTGTGTTAAAAATTAATACTTTTCAATTTACAAGTGTACTATTATATTTTTTTCAAAATTAATATTTTTTATTGATAATTTTTTTTTTTTTAATTCAACAATTTGATTAAAAAGTGCATCCTGTTTGGTTGAAAATTCAACTATTTTGAAAGAAAACTAAAAAATTTGGTTAAAATTTAATTTGTTTGATAATTTGTCTTTTTTTGGCAGTAAATTAACCTTTTTTTTTTAAATCGTAATTTTTTTAGTTGAAACTTCAGCTTTTCGGTTCAAAATTCTTCAATTTTATTGGAAACTCTAGATTTTAAAGTTGAACTATACTTTCATAAAAATCAATAAAAAATTCTTTGTTTCCTAAAAATTCACCTGTTTGGTTGAGAACTCTTGAATTTGATTGAAAAATCATATTTTTTGTTAGTAAATGAATCACTTTGTTTAAACATTCGTCTTTTTCAGTTAAGGAATCAACTTTTTGGTTGAGAATTCTTGGATTTTGTTACAAAAATTCAGTTTTTTTTCGGTAGAAAATTAAAATTAAAAAATTCTTTCTTTCATAAAAATTGAACCTTTTGGTTGAGAATTCTTCAAATTAATTGAAAATTGGTCTTTATTGATAGTAAATTATGGTTTTTGTTTAAAAATCCATACTTTTAGTTGTAAATTCAACTTTTTTGTTAAGAAATCATGAATTTGGTTAAAAATTATTTTTTTTCGGCAGGAAATTAATCTTTTTGTTTAAAAAGTCATTTTTTTGTTTCAAAATGTAACTAGTTGATTGATAATTCTTGAATTTTATTGAAAAGTTGTGTTTTTTGTATTAAATTAATCTTTTTGATTAAAATTTTTTGAATTTCGTTAAAAATTCGTTCTTTTTCGGTGGAAAATTAATCTTTTTGTTTAAAATTTGTTCTTTTAGTTAAAAATTTAACAACTATGTTTTAATATTAAAATATTTTTTCAAATCAGTCTTTTTTGTAGTAAATTAAACTTTTTGTTTAGAAATTCATCTTTTTTAGTTAAAAGTTCAAATTTCTGGTTGAAAATTCTTGAATTTTGTCAAAATTCAACTTTTTGGTTGAGAATTCTGGACTTTTATTGAAAATTGTTATTTTTTAGTTGTAAATTAATATTTTCTTGAATTTCCTCAAAGTTCAACTTTTTAGTTGAGAATTCTGGAATTTTATTGAAAATTTTTATTTTTTAGTTGTAAATTAATATTTTCGTTTAAAAATTAACCTGTTTGGTTAAAAAATAAAAAATAGGTATTAAAGTAGAACCACTTTCTTAAAAATTTAAAAATGCCTTTCTTTCCCAAAAATTCAAATTTTTTGTACAGATTTCTTGAATTTTATTAATATTTCGTCTTTTTTTAGTACATTAATCTTTTGTTAAAATAATTCAAATTTCTGGGTTAAAATTTAACAACTAGGTTTTAAAGTTGAATTATTTTTTTAAAAATTAAAAGAAAATTTATTTTTCTTAGTTGAAAATTCAACTATTCCATTTAGTTGATAATTCAGCTTTGGGGCTGAAAGTTTTTGTATTTTGTTGGAAATTCGTTTTTCTTTTGTATAAAATTAATTTTTTATGAAAATATCATATTTCAATTTGATAATTCAATTGTTTTTATTATCTAGAAAATTCGTCATTTTTTCTTAGAAGATAAATAATTTAGTACAAAAATAAACTAGTTGGAAGAAAAATCCTTTTTTTATAATGTAAAATTATTTTTTAAATTAAATATTTAAATATTCCATTTTTGGTAAAAAATGTATATCTTTATTAGTTTAAAAATTCAAGATTATCCAGATTGACTGTCACATAAAATTGAATTAGAACCATTTCAAACTTAATCTGAAAATTAATTTTTATTTTAATTCTTAAACGAAGTTTATAACTCAAAGCACGATTGATTTGACGACTTTATTGACTTGATTGACTTAATTGACTTGACTCTCTATAAACACACCAAAAAATCTATATAAACGTAAAATCAGATTATACCTAAATGCTACATTAGTTTTCTTTTTTTGTGAGGGGGGGGGGGTCATAACCAAATCAAAGTTTTTAAAAGAGGGGGGGGGGCAGGAGAAAAATTGCCCAAAATTGGTAACGTAGTTTATGGATGATCCCTTATCTTTTCTTTATGCATGCGTTTATTATTTTTTATTTAGGAAAAAAAATGTGGGCATGTCTTGGATGAAAGGAATAAAAGTGGGGATGAAAGTGTGACATCGTGCACATATAATCCCATAATCTCATAGTCATAGGATAGGGGGACTGAAAAACAACCCTCCCAGAGGCGGAGCGTATCGAATCGTCATGTCACACTTTCCACGAAAACCGTTCAATATTGTGGCATGTCATATTATACCATTATAGCCTTCACAAGATGTTGAAAAATGGTTATAAATGGCATATTTGCTGCTTTATTGAAAATATCGTTTCTAATTCACCAAAGTATTATTATTGTAAAAAAGATTTGTTTAATTGTACTTATTATCGATAATATTTATTTTGTTTTTGTCTTCTGCAATTTATAAGAAAAAAATATATTAAAAAAGAAATAGATTACAGAAATCTTGAAAAGAAAACCAAGAATGCAACGACTAAATTTGGAAAACCACCATACAATTTTTCTATTTCAATTTGAAAAAAAGATTTAAAAAATTCATAAAAGAGAAAAGAAATTCTTTTTTGGACAAAAATAAAAAAGAGGAAAGACAAATGAGATGGCAACCTTTATCAAGGCAAGAAAAATTTGAGCAGGCAGGTGCAGCAACGAAACCACGGTATCGACGAGAGAGCATCGTGCTTTCGCTGCTGTTCCTGCCTGCTCACATTTTTGTTGCCTTGATAAGGGTGCTGTATGAGTGCCAAAACTTTGGAAATTATTTTTACATATTTTTTTTATTCTGATTTCACATCAATAAAAATAAAAACAAAAAAGAGAACGAAAAGGATTAAGTTGGTTGTCTTCTCAGTTTCCTTTCCTCTTTTTTATTTTTGTTCAACAAAAGAATTATTTTCTTTTATTTTTGGGAAAATTTTTATCTTTTTTCAAATTACCATAGGAACATTTTATGGTGGTTTTCTAAATTTGGTCGTTGGATTCCTGGTTTTGATTTGATTTTAATCTCATTTAATTTTCTTACATTTCAGTTCTACTTTATATATTTTAATTAACCTGAATTCATTATAATGTATATTTTCAACAACAATCAACAAATTTAAAGTTTGTTTTCCATTTTTGACCCATATCTATATGTGGTCGGAATAAAAATTTTTTTTAACTGTTATTGAAAATATCATTTTTATTTTATTTTTTTCATTGCAGAACACACAAACAAAATAAATATTATCAACCACAATGCCATTTAAAAAAATCTTACTAATTAAAAAAATATATTCTTAAAATTTTTAAGAAATCAGGGAAAACTCAAGGAATTAAAAAAAATGTGCAAAAATTAAGAATAATAAATTTGATCTTTTAATTAAACATGCTCTTATTCCATTTATGAAATATTCTGTGTTAAACATGTTATAGGACTAAAATTATGATTTTTGCAGCCATCCTGATATAATATTCTTATCAGTAATTTATTTGCCTTGTATTTCTATTAATATTTTTTTTCAGTTTCTTCCTTCTGGGAATTATATATTTTTAGTTAAAAATTTTATTATTTGGTTGAAAATTCCAAACATTCATATTTTGATAATGAAAATTCAACTATTTTGGTAGAAAATTAACTTTATTATGGAAAATCATACTTTGGTGTTAAAAAATAAAATATTTTTTTTTCATTTTTTCATATTGATTTTAGTAGAAATTTCATGTTTTTTGTCTTAAAATTCAATTTTTTTGTTATATTTTTTTGTTAAAAATGCAACTATTTTGGTAGAAAATTACATTTTTGTTGAAAATTCAACAGTTTGGACAAAAATTGAATGATTTTGTGGAAAATTAGACCATTTGGTTAAAGATTTAACTACTCTGTTGAAGAATGTATTAAAAAAAAATAAGATGCACTTTTTAATTAAAAGTGTAATTTCTTTTTCTTTCTTCACCGAAAAAAACTTTAGTTTACGAAAATTCTGCTTTTCGATTAAAAAATTAATCATTTTTTTTTTATAAAATTCACCTCTGTTATTGAAAGTTTCAATTTTCCATTTTTGGTTGAAGTTTTTATATTTTTAATTAAAAATTCATCATTTTTGGTTGAAAATGAGACTATTTCGTTTAAAATTAGTTGCTTATTGTAAGTTAATCTTTTTACTAAAAATTGAACTTTTCAATTTTTGGTAGAAAATTTATATTTTTAAATTAAAAATGCAGCTGTTTGTTTGGAAATCCATGTATTTTGTTGAAAACACATATTTTTTCTTTGAGAAATCAACTATTTTGTTAAAAGTTTGTCTATTTTTATTTGAGTTAAAATATTTTTTATTTAAAATCTAAATTTTATATCTTTGGCTGCAAATTCTAAATACATTATAATTATACATTTTTAATTCAAAAGCTAGAAATTTGAACAAAACAGTTGTATTTTGACCGAAAAGATGACCTTTTAAGAAAATAGTTTAATTTCCAACAAAATAATTATATTAAAAAAAAAGTTGAATCTTTTAACCAAACTGTTGAATTTTCAACCCAATGGTCGAATTTTCGAATAAAATTGATTTAACTGTACCATTTTTTAAATGAAATTTGATCGTTTTAAATACAAATTTTTGGTGGAAAATTCAAATTTTGGCATTAAAAATTCGTCTTTTTGTTTGAAAAATTGTAATATTAGGCTAAAAATTAACTTTTTGTTCAAAATTCAACTATTTTGTTAAAGATTGATGTATTTTTAGTAAAACTTGATTTTATTAGAAAATTGATTTTTTTTAAAATGAAAACTCACATATTTCATTGGAAATCCATGTATTTTGTTGAAAATTCAACTATTTGTTAGATAATTCAAATTCATGGATGAAAATTTTATTATTTTGTTGAATACTTAACATTTAATTCTGGATAATTAATTGGATACTTAAAATTTAATTATTTTGCTGAAAAATCATTTTTTTTTTTTAGTTTATAAATTTGACTATTTCTATTGAAGATTCATAATTTTGGTTGAAAATTTATGTCTTGGGTTCTTTTTTGGTTGCAAATTAATTTTTTAATTGAAAATTTAACTTAAACTTTTTTTGTAAAAATTATCATATTTTTTGGGTATACTTTCAAAAAGGTCACCCAAGAATATTGACTTGATACTTGGCCGAGACTTTTTTTTAAATTAGCTTTTTTTCTTCAAAATCTCAAAAAATATTGATTTTGGAAAAAATGTCGCTAAAAAAAGTTGTAGATCTCGTCGAAAGATATATTTTTTATATTTATACTTTTTTCTAAAATTAATATTTTTCGATAAAAATGAAAAAAATTAAATTTCAGATTTTTTTGACCTTGGAAAAGGGGAGCGTGAGTGGGTGGCGAGGGTTTGGTTCAGATATCAACGTTAATTTTATCAAAAAAGTATAAGTATAAAAAATATGTGGTTCCGTGTGGAAATTTTTTTCTACAAAAAATTCCAAGTCCGATCACCAAGTTAAAAAAAAAAATACTCCGAAAATAAAGATTAAATTGTCATAAAAAATTCAAAAATTTTTGTAATCATAATCTTTTTTACCTTGTTTGGGGAATAATATAATTTTTTTACATTTTTTTTTATAAGAACTGGGTTATAAGAATAGAAAATAAATCAAAGAATTTAGTGCTTTACGTTTGTAATAACATTTTAAAAATTAGGAATTTAATTTATGAACAATTTACATTCTGAAAATGTCACCAGTTCATTTTTTATAGTTTTATTTTGTTTTGAGTATACTAATTTTAGTGTACAAATATTTCAATTAATTTTAATTCAGTTTTATAAATCTTGAATTGGGGGAAATATACATTTCAATTGTAATTTCGCGCCAAATTTCGCAGAAATTCTCGATCCGTTTCGATTCCGACTGTTAAGTTCCGTTCCATGATCCAAGGCTTCCCTTCGACTAGTGATGTAATATCGAAATGAAAATATCGATATTCACCATATCGATATATCGAGCAACCAAATATCGATGTCAATGATATATCGGCTAAAAATGTCGATATAATCGATATTATCGATATTTTTCTAATTTTTACGAATATTTTGCTAATAATTGTTATTAAATAATTCCCAATAAGCAATTAAGTAACAGTATTTTTTAAAGCATTTATTTATATAAAAATTTATTCATATTTGTATAAAAATAAATTTATACGGTTTCTTTTACGTAGATAAGATAGGACATGGGGCGGCGGTTCTCTAGGGGGCAACCCCCCCCTCCCTTAGAAATCCACCAGGGAGGGGCAAAGTATTGATTTGCCCCCCTCTAAAATTGATAAGAAGCCTTTATAAAGTATAAAGTAGTATTTGGAAAATCATTTCAAGTGATTTGATAAATTTTTCTTCTCAGAATTTGCAATCTTTCCAGTAAGAAATAAATTCACTGTCATTTTC
>JAWWLR010000128.1:34502426-34513954 GCA_035041075.1 Acraspis erinacei | reverse complement strand
AGTATTATTTTTGGTATAAAATTAATCTTTTGGTTAAAAATTAGTTCTTTTTTGTTTGAAAATTAATTTTTTAAACTAAAAGTTTCACTAAAGGTGAACAAGTTAAAGGTTAAAAATTAATCGCGTATAGTGTAAAATTAATCTTTTTCAGTTGAAGATACATCTATCTGGTTAAAAATTTCATTAAATTTTTGAATTCGTTCAACTAAATGGTAAAAGGTTCAAGGGCAAAACGATAAAGGTTAAAAGGTTAAACAGTTAAAGGTTAAAAATTAATCTTTTTTGGTATAAAATTAATCTGTTCGGTATACAATTTATTCATCTTCTGGTTAAAAATTAGTTTTTTTTTAAATCAAAATTAATTTGTTCAATTACCAGTTTAACTAAAGGTTAAAAATTAATATTCTTTATGTAAAATTAATACTTTTTGGTATAAAATTAATCTTTTGGTCAAAAATTAGTTCTTTTTTGTTTGAAAATTAATTTTTTAAACTGAAAGTTTAACTAAAGGTTAAAAAGTTAAAGGTTAAAAATTAATCTTTTTCAGTTCAAGATACATCTATCAAGTTAAAAATTTCATTAAATTTTTGAATATTTGATTGAAAATTCATTTATTTTGTTAACAAAAATATCTTTGGTACAAAATTAGTCTTTTGATTCAAAATTTGTTTTTTATTGAAAATTAACTGTTAAAATTAAAAGTTCAACTAAATGGTAAAAGGTTCAAGGGCAAAACGATAAAGGTTAAAAAGTTAAAGGTTAAAAATTAATCTTTTTTGGTATAAAATTAATCTTTTCGGTATACAATTTATTCATCTTCTGATTAAAAATTAGTTTTTTTTTACATCAAAATTAATTTTTTAAATTACCAGTTTAACTAAAGGTTAAAAATTAATATTGTTTATATAAAATTAATAATTTTTGGTATAAAATTAATCTTTTGGTAAAAAATTTGTTCTTTTTTATTGAAATATTAATTTTTATAATTAAAAGTTTAACTCAAGTTTAATAAGTTAAAAATTAATCGTTTTTGGTGTAAATTTGATATTTTTTTATCTAATATTAATATTTTTCGGTTGAAGATTCATCTATCAGGTAAAAAATTTAATTACAAATTAAAATATTTTATTAAAAATTAATGTGTTTATTACAAAGTATTATTTTTGGTATAAAATTAATCTTTTGGTTAAAAATTAGTTCTTTTTTGTTTGAAAATTAATTTTTTAAACTGAAATTTTAACTAAAGGTTAAAAAGTTAAAGGTTAAAAATTAATCTTTTTAGGTTGAAGATACAACTATCAGGTTAAAAATTTCATTAAATTTTTTAATATTTGATAGAAAATTCATTTATTTTGTTAAAAATTAATATATTTGTTATAAAATTAGTCTTTTGATTAAAAATTAGTTTTTTCTTGAAAATTAATTTTTAAAATTAAAAGTTCAACTGAACGTTAAATGGTTCAAGTGCAACATGATAAAGGTTAAAAGATTAAAAGTTAAAGGATGAAAATTATTCTTTTTGGGTATAAAATTAATCTTTTCGGTATACAATTTATTCATCTTTTATTCTTTTATTTAAAAATTAGTTCTTTCTTTAATCAAAATGAATTTGTTAAATTAACAGTTTAACTAAAGGTTAAAAATTATTATTTTTATATAAAGTTAATCTTTTGTTTAAAAATTAGTTCTTTTTTTATTGAAAAATTAATTTTTATAATTAAAAGTTTAACTAAAGTTTAAAAGGTTAAAAAGTTAGACGTTAAAAATTAATCGTTTTTGGTGTAAATTTGATCTATTAAAGGTTAAAAGGTTAAAAAGTTCAAGGTTAAAAATTAATCTTTTTTAGTATAGAATTAATTTTTTCGCTATACGATTTATTCATCTTTTGGTTAAAAATTAGTTCTTTTATTGAAAATTAATTTTTTAAATTAAAAGTTTAACTAAACCTTAAAAGGTTAAAGGTTAAAACGTTCAAAAGTTTCAGGTAAAAAATTATTCTTTTTTTATGTACAGTTAATCTGTTTTAATATAAAATTAATCTTTTTCGGCTGAAAATTCAATATTTGGTTAAAAATAAGTTTTGTTACAAAAAAATTAAATTTTTTTAATGGAAAGTTTAACTAAATTCGTTGGCAAAATTTCTTTGTTTTATAGGCATTAAATATTCTGGTTAGAAAATTTGTTTATTCAGTTCAAAATTCATTTTATTTAAGTAAAACCTTATTTCTCTAACTAATTAATCTTTTTTTTTTAGTATAAAATTTACCTTTTTTATTGAAAATTCAACTATCATATTATAAATTCCATTAAAAATTAAAACATTTTCTTAAAAATGCATGTATTTGGTTAAAAATTATTTTTTCTTAGTGTAAAATTAATCTTTTGAATAAAAATTATTTTTTGTGTTAAAAATTAATTTTTTTAAATAAAAGTTGATCCAATGGTTAAATGTTAAAAGGTTAAAAATTTAAAGAATGCAAATAATTCTTTTTTTGTATAAAACTAATAATTTTTTTGGTATGAAATTAATCTTTTTGGTAGAAAATTTATTTATTTAGTTGAACATTTATTTTATTTGATTTAAATCTTATTTCTCTAACTGAAAATTTTTCTCTTTTAGTGGAAAGTTCATCTATATTATTAAATATTTATATTAAAAAAAAGTTAACCTTTTTGGTTAAAAATTTAACTATCTCGTTTTAAATTCATGTCTTTTGTAAAAAAATAATCGATTTGGTAGAAAAATATTCTTTCAGTTAAAACTAATTTGTTTTTATTGAAAATTAATTGTTTTAAATAAAGGTTTAACTACATTTGCTGTCGAAATATTTTTTTTTATACAAATTTCATCTTTTTGGTAGAAAATTTATTTGCTCAGTTGAAAATTTTACTTTTTGAACAAAAAAAATTAATTTTATTTTTTTTTAAATCGAAAATTAATTTTTTTATTTAAAATATGTATATTCCATTTTTGCTAAAAAATCGATGTTTTTCAGTTAAAAATTCACTTCTTTTATTGAAACTTAAAAGATTTTAAATTATTAAATTTATCAATCTTTTAATAATGTAAAACTAAAAATAGTCTTTCTAATTAATTTTTAATTAATTTTTTCTGCATTGAAGGGAGTTTTTTATTTAAAAAATTTTGATTTATAACATTTTTGAGTGAGTTTCATGTGATCAAATTTGTTTATGTTTTCAACATGCAGCATTGGATGAAATAGAAGAATTTTTTGTTTCATTTTTTTAAAGTTTTGAGTTTCAAATGTTTAATTTTTATAATTTTTATTTTTAATATCTTTAATATCTAATTGTTAGAAATCTTTAAAAATATCCCCAAAAAATTCAGATAATTTGAAATCCCTTAAAATTATTGAAATGTAGTGGAAATTCTCTGGAATTTTTTAAATACCCTAAAATATTTAAGATAATTGTACATCCTTAGAAATCCTTCGAAGTTTATTAAAACTCTGAAAATTTCCTCAGAATTTTCAAAAATATCCTGAAATTTTTGAAATCCATTGAAATTCTCTAAAGCTCTTAACATTTTGTCGAATATTTTATATTATTGATATTTATTTTAAAATGTATTTAAAGTTTCTCAAAATATTGTAAAATACCCTAAAATATTTAAAATCTTTTAAAATACCTCAAAGCTTATTATAGATCTTAAAATTTGTTGGAAAATTTTGAAAATACCCTGACATCTTTAAATAATTTTTAAATCCCTTGAAGTTTTTTAAGTTCTTGAAAATTCCTTGTAATCTTTAAAAATACTATTAAATTTCTACACTACTTTAAAATCACTTCAAAGTATTCAAATATATTAAAAATTTTCTGTTAGTCTTTTAAAATATACAATTAAACATTTCGGATGATTGGAAATCCCTTAAAATTTTCTAAAGAACTTAAAAGTTCCTTAAAAACTTTTAAAATACCCTAAATTATTTTAAATTCCTTTAGAATCCCTTTAAATTTTTTTAAGCTTTCCAAAATTTCTTGAAAACTAAAAATACTCTAAAATATTGAGGATATATTTAATTACTTTCAAATTCCTTGAAATCTTATTACGTTTTTTTAATCTATTACAAATTCCTTGGAATCTGTTAAAATACCCTAAAATATTTCCAATCCTTGGAAATTCCTTAATTTTTTAAGCTCAAAAAAATTCTTGGGATCTTTAAAAATATCGTGAAATCTGTCAAATTTCCTGAAATTCTTTCAAATTATGAAATCCTTGGAATCTTTAAAAAAGTTAAAATCCTTTGAAATCTCTTGAAATTTGAATACGTTATTGAAATCTGTTAAAAATTTTCTTGATATATTTTGAAGCACCCTTAGTCATATAAGATTTTTCAAAATCACTTACAAATATTTAAATCTGTTTTAAAATCCTTTGAATATCGTTATAGAAATACCCTAAATGCACTTAAATCCTTAAAAATTTCTTGAAAATTTGAATTATTTTTATTCAAATTCTTGTCGAATTTGAACTATCTGTGTAAATAAATAATATTATATTATACATCCAGATTAAATTCCCCGCGTAAAGGTGTCTGTAACCCTACGAGTGATGTAAGATGTTTTATTCAAACCCACCATGATATGAGATTATATAGAGCTCCCATGGAATTAAAAAAAAATCCTAAAATTTTTAAAACCTTAGAGTTTTAAAATACCCTTAGATTTTTCAAATTCTTGTCGAATTTGAACTATCTGTGTAAATAAATAATAGTATATTATACATCCAGATTAAATTCCCCGCGTAAAGGCGTCTGTAAACCTACGAGTGATGTAAGATGTTTTATTCAAAGCCACCATGATATGAGATTATATAGAGCTCCCATGGAATTAAAAAAGATCCTAAAATTTTTAAAACCTTAGAGTTTTAAAATACCCTTAGATTTTTCAAATTCTTCGAAACCTTTTTATATCCCTTAAAATTTCTTTTAAATTCTTCGGAATCTTTAAAAAATAAAAAATACCATAAAATCTTGGAAATCCTTCAAAATGCCTATAATTTGAAATCGATTAAAAAATCTTGGTGTTTTACAATATACGCAGAAATATTTTTAAATCTTTAAATTTTTTTGATATTCCTTGGAATCTTTAAAGTCTCTTGAAAATTCTTTGGAATCATTAAAAATAAAATTTTATCAAATTTGTCTCATACATTAAAAAAGTAATTAACAAAAATGAATAAATGAATTATTAAGGTAAAAATGTCCCAGTAACTTTTATTGATAAATAAATAAAAAGCAAGAAAATTGGCATCACGACTACTGGGGCGTTTACCTTATAGATTTGTAATAGATAATCATTTTTAAATTTTAACTTTTTACAGATTAAAATTAAAATTGGAGACACTTCCATTTTTTATTTATCCATTATTATTTTATTGCCTAAAATCGCTATCAAATCTTGGAAATGTTTAATAAATCATGCACAAAATAAAAGGAAAAGAGTAAAACCTCTCCATGATTAACTCAAGTTAGTGAACAGGTTTCAGTTTTTTTTTTTTTTTATTTTACCACGAGGAATGGAATCTCGATCTTATTGGAGAAGAGGAATTTTAGCTCCGCCTATAGATTTGAAAGGTGAAAAGTGGTTCAGATCAAAGAAGGGGAATTCAGACCTACCTTTTTTTTTTAATGGGGGGCCGAACCAGTCTTGAATGGTCCAATATAAACCGGTTGAGTCACTCCGAAGTGAATCGATAGTTTTTTTTCTCGTATGTGAATAGAAAAGACTCGAATGAAAAGGGCCGCTGAGGCCCTTCAAAATGGAGGCTCAAAAAATATAAATTCTTACTTTATTTAAAATTAAAAATTTGTGATTAATTTTTCAAATACCCTTAAACATTTTCAATCTTTTCAAACCCCTGAAAATTATTAAAATCTGTTAAAAGAATCCGTGGATTGTTTTAAAGTATTTCAACTCTTTCGAAATCACTTGAAAAATTTTTAAGCTCTTTAAAATTCCGTGGAATCTTTAAAAATACCCTGAAATCTTTATAACCACTTAAAATCAATTCAAACTATTTAAATCTATTAAAATATACTTGATTTTTTTTTTAATATTTCAACTCCTCGGAAATAATTTAAAATCCCTTCAAATTATTAAAATCTGTTTGAAATTCTTTGAAATATTTCTAAAATCTATACAATTTTTAAAATCCTTTGAAATCTCTTGAAATTTACTAAACCTCTTAAAATTCCTTTCAATATTTGTAAGCACCTTACATAATTTTAAAATCTTTGAAATCCCTCAAAGATTTACTGGGATTTCGAAAAAAAACTAAAATCTTTCAAATTCTTTTAAAATAATCACTATAAATTTTTTTAAACTTTGTAAAATTCCATGGAACCATTCAAAATACCCGGAAATCTTGAAAATCCCTTAAAATGTTGAAAAATACCCGAAAATCTTGAAAATCCATTACAATCCTTGAAAATCATTTAAATCTGAGGAAAAGTCCTTGGAATATTTAAAAATATCCCTAATTATTTTAAATCCTTCGAAATGCCTATAAATTTTCTTAAGCTTTTCAAACTCCACTGGATTTTCGAGAAAAAAAACTCAAATCTTTAAAATCCTTTAAAATAATCCCTTTAAATTTTTTTTAACTTTGTAAAATTACATGAAATCTTTCAAAATACGCTACAATTTTGAAAATCTCTTGAAATCCCTTAAATTTTTGTGATCCTTGGAAAACTCCTTGGGATTTTTTTAATTTAAGCTACCCTAAGATATTTCAAACCCTTTAAAATTCCTCGCAATCTCGAAAATACCCTGAAATTTTGAAAATCATTTGAAATCTTGGAAAATACGCGAAAATCTTGAAAATTATTTAAATCTGATGAAAAGTCCTTGGAATATTTCAAAGTATCCTTAAGTATTTTAAATCCTTTGAAATCCTCAAAAGTTTACTTAAGCTTTTAAAGATTCACCGGAATTTCGAAAAAAAATTAAAATCTTTAAAATAATACCCTTTAAATTTTTTTAAAACTTCGTAAAATTCCATGGAGTCTTTCAAAATACCTTACAATCTTAAAAATCATTTGAAATCCTTTAAGTTGTTGTGACCCTTTGAAAATTCCTTGGATTTTTTTAAATTTAAACTACACTAAAATATTTCAAACCCTTTAAAATTCCTCGCAATCTCGAAAATACCCTGAAATCTTGAAAATCACTTAAATTCTTGAAAAATACGGGAAAATCTTGAAAATCTATTAAAATCCTTGAAAATTATTTAAATCTGCTGAAAAGTCCTTCGAATATTTAAAAGTATCCTTAATTATTTCAAATCCTTTGAAATGCCTATAAGTTTACTTAAGCTTTTAAAGATCCACCGAAATTTAAAAAAAAAACTAAAATCTTTTAAATACTTTAAAATAATCCCTTAAATTTTTTTTTAAAACTTTGTAAAATTCCATGGAATCTTTGAAAATACCCTAAAATCTTGAAAATGTCTTGAAATCCCTTAAATTGTTTTGTGATCCTTTGAAAATTCCTTGGAATTTTTTTAATTTAAACTACCCTAAAATATTTCAAACCCTTCAAAATTCCTCGCAATCTCGAAAATACCCTGAAATCTTGAAAATCATTTGAAATCTTGAAAATCCCTTGAAATCCCTTAAATTATTGTGATCCTTTGAAAATTCCTTGGAATTTTTTAAATTTAAACTATCCTAAAATATTTCACATCCTTTAAAATCCCTTGGAATTTACTTATTCTGTTGAAAATTCCTCGCAATCTAAAAAAATACCCTACAAAGTTTTTTAAAACCTTAAAATCCCCTAAAATATGTATAACCCCTTAAAGTCCCTTAATATTATTCAAATTCATTACAAATTTGTTGAAATCTTTTTAAATATTTCAAATCCTTTGAAATTTTCTAAAGGTCTTAAAAATTTCTTGGATTATTTAAAAGTATCCTAAAATCTTTACAAATACCCTTTAAAGCTTAAAATCTTTTGAAATCCCTTGAAATTATAAAAATCTATTTAAAAATTCTTGGACCATTTAAAAACCCTAAAAACTTGAAAATTCCTTGAAATTGCTTTAATTTTTGAAATCTATGGAAAATTATTTGGAATACTTTTTAATACATTAAACTATTTAAGATCCCTTAAAATCCCATTAAATTTGTAAATACCACCTTCAAATCCCTTTGATTATTAATATCAATTAAAAATTCCTTGTAATATTTTTTTTAAATACCGTTCAAATTATTTAAATCGATTTTGTTAAAATATATTTTAAACTACAAATACAAATTTTAGATATTTCGAAAATCCCTCACATTTTCTAAATCTCTTACAAAACCCTTAAAATTAAAAAAAATAAAAACATTCTTTTTAAATGATTGAAATGTATTAAAAATTCTTTGGAATCTTTCAAAATATCGTGTAATCTGTAAAGTATCTCGATATACCATCAGATTATAAAAATCTTGAAAAAATCCTTGGAATCTTTTAAAATACTTTAAATTATTTGAAATACTTTTAAATACCTAGAAATTTATTTAAAGTTTAAAATTTTGTTTTGAATTCTCAGAAATCTCTAGAAATTCTTTGAAAAATACCCTTAAATATTTTTAAAAAATTTTAATACCCTAAAATATACCAAATCCTTTAAAATCTCTTTTAAATTTTTAGTAATATCCTAAAATCTTTAAAATCGCTTAAAATTACTGAAATCTACTGAAAATGGCTTGGAATCTCTCAAAATACCCTAAAATATAATCAATCCTTTGAAATTTCTTGGAATTTTTGTAAGCTGTTGAAAATTCATTTGAATTTTTAATAACACCCCAAAATCTTTAAAATCCTTTTAAATCCCTTCAAATAATAGAAATATATTTAAAAAATTTCTTGGAATCTTTTGGATCTTTGAAAATCCCTAAACATTTTCTAAAGCTCTTAGAATTCTTTGAAATATTTTAAAATACCCTAAGTTATTTAAAATCCCTTGTGATCCCTTCAATTTATTAAAATCTCTTAAAAATTTCTCAGAATTTTTTTAAATACCCTAAAACCTTGAAAATCTCTTGAAATACCTTCAATATTAAAATCTATTAAAAATTCCTTCGAAACTTTTAAAATGCCCTAAATTATAGCAAAGCCTTTGCAAAATTTTGTACACCCTAAAAATTATCGAAGGCTTTTAAAAATTCTTTGGAGTCTGAAAACATACCCTTAAATCTTGAAAATTCCTTTGAGAAAATTCCTGAAAGCTTTAAAATAATGTCTCTAACAAAAATAAAATCTATTGAAAAATCCTTGGAATCTTTAAGAATACCCAATTTTAAAATCCTTCAAAATCTCTTTAAATTATTGTAACCTATTGAAAATTTCTTGGAATTTCTAAAAATACCCTAAAATCTTTTAAATCTTTTAAATCCCTTCAAATGATTGAATTATATTTTTAAAAATTCTTGAAATTGTTTACATACTCCTAAATATTTTAGAACTTTTTAAATACCCAAAATTATTTTAAATCCTTTAAAATCCCCAGAAGCTCATAAAAGCTTTCATACATTTCGCAGGAATTTTTAAAATACCATACAATATTTTAAATATTTTGAAATCGCTTCAAATTATGGAAATCTATAAAAAATTCCTTGGAATCTTTAAAAAAAAACTAAATTCTTTAAAATCCTTTAACATCGCTTTAAATTATTGAAATATATTGAAAATTCCTTGGAATCTTTAAAAATATCCCAAAATCTTATAAATCCTTTAAAATCGCTTTAAATAATTGAAATATATTGAAAATTCCTTGGAATCTTTAAAAATATCCCAAAATCTTACAAATTCTTTAAAATCGCTTTAAATAATTGAAATATATTGAAAATTCCTTGGAATCTTTAAAAATACCCTGAAATATCTAATGTCTTTTGAAGTCGCTTCAAATTATTGAAATATATATATATTGAAAATTCCTTGGAATGTTTTAAAATAACCTAAAATATATAAAATCTTAGAAATCTTTTGAAAGGCCTTTAAATTTTGATTAACTTTAAAAATCCCTTAAAATCTTTTAAATAATTTCAGAGCTCTTAAAAATTTCTTGGAATTTATTTTAATTGCCGTAAAATAACTATAATCTCTTGAAATTCCTTTAAATCTTTGAAATTAATAGAAAAAATCTGTAAATCTTTAAAAATACCTTAAAATTGATACAATCAATTAAAATTCCTTCTAATTATTAAAATCTATTAAAAATTTTCTTGGGATCTTTTAAAGTACCTTTAAACATTTACAATCTTTTGAAATCACTTCAAATTATTAAAATTTATAAAAAATATCCTAAATAAATTTAAAATATTTCAAATTCATTGAATTTTTATTTAAAAATTATGATAAGAACTCACAGCATTGTATTAATTTTAATAAAAATTATTTTTTTAAAATTTATATTTAAAAATGGAAGAAGCTCGAATTTAAGTCTATTATATCTAAACTTATTAAAACTAATTTTTTCTAAAACAGATATTAAAATTTATTGTTATTTGATAAGAACAAAAACGCAGATTTAAATTGTATTTTAAAAATTATTTTTCTCTGCAATATTCTATTTTGGCAGACAATTTCTTCGGGGCAACAAAACTCGTAAATTTCAAAATACGATAATTGAAAAGCAATATTGATTTTGACGCTCTGAATCCGAATCCGAGGTCCAAAAAACCCCAGCACGTCAGGGTTCTGTCATAACCTCAAAAAACCTCATAAAATGTTTTTTTTTCGAGTCTGGGGGTCATACCATGTTTATTATATGTAATACCATGTTTATTATATGTTTTTGGGGTCGCTGAATCCGAATCTGAGGTTCAAACACCCCCAGAACGCCAGTGTTCTGACATAACCTTTAAAAACCACATTTTTTAGTTTTTAAGGTTTTTTAAAGTCATGTTAGAACCCTGACGTGCTGGGATTTTTTGGATCACGGATTGGGATTCAGCTACCCCAAAAACATATAATAAACATGCTCTGAACCACGAAATCGAAAAGAAAATTTTAAGAGGTTTTTTGGGGGTATGTCAGAACCCTGACGAGCTGGGATTTTTTGGACCTCGGATTCGGATTCAGCGACCCCCAAAAACATATAATAAACATGGTCTGAACCATGAAATCGAAAAGAAAATTTTAAGAGGTTTTTTGGGGTTATGTGAAAACCCTGACGAACTGGGATTTTTTGGACCTAGGATTCGGATCCAGCGACACAAAAAACATATAATAAACATGGCCTGACATATAGTAAACATAGTCGGACTCCAGAATCGAAAAAAATATTTTATGAGTTTTTCTAGGTTATGTCAGAACCTTGACGTGCTGGGGTTTTTTGGACCTCGGATTCGGATTCAGCTCGTCAAAGTCCATAGGAAAACATATGTCGCATCCCGAGGTCACGATACTTTCTTCTTTTTGTGTGGCTGTGTTATAAAAGAAAGAGTTTCAAAAAATCTAGAAAAGTTCCAATTTAAAGATTTTATTAGAAAGGATTCGAAACTTACATTTTTTCA
>JAWWLR010000128.1:34465262-34476799 GCA_035041075.1 Acraspis erinacei | reverse complement strand
ATTGACTTTCATCAATTTAATTTTTTTTTTAATAATTTATTTTGGTTGACGATTCATCAATTTATTTTTTTGTTTCTTTTCCGGTTAAAATTTTTTTTGGTTAAAGATTTATCAATATCATTTTTTTGTTGTTGTTTAAAATTAAATAATTTAATATAAATAAATAAATAAATTAATTAACTAATTTTTCTGAGTGAATAATTAATTTTTTATCTGCAAATATCAACATTACATTTTCGGTTGAAAATTCAAGTACTTGTTTAAAAATTCAAGTATTTGGTGTGGGAATCGAAATTTGAAACATTGTAGATCCTGAAATAACTTTTTTAAAATAAATAAAAAATTGCAGAGAAGGCAACGTGGAATCGAGGGACCACATTTTAATGGGAACCATCGATGGGAAAGTAGGAGTTTTAATTCTCGAGAGTAACAAAACTTTAAGAGTGACGTGGCTATTAAATTCCCAAAGTTCCGAAGTTACAGCTTTAGATACTTTCGAATTACAAGACACAGTCGATTTTATCGTGGGAAGGCAAAATGGAACTGTTGAGGTTTTTGCTTTTTCCACCGACGAGGACCCAACCCCAACTTTAAGATTTCGTCAAGTTCGTATTTCCAAAATAAAAAAAAAACAGGCTGGCCGCAAAAATTCATTTTCAAAATTCCACGACTTTTCCTTCATTTTTTACTGCCCAATTTTCAATTTTCCCTGCCCGTTATCCTTTTAAACCAGAATTATTAACATTTTTAATATAGAATCTTTTATAAATGAGCGAACATTTGTAATTCCCTAATTTTTGCCATTTTTTTATCCCTGAGTTTCCTGATTTTTCCTGAATAAAAAATGTCCTCAATTTTGAATATTTTTTCATAAATCCCTGACTTTTCTCTGACTTACAAAGTTCTCTTGTTTTGTCTCTTAAAATCCCTGACATTCATAATTTTTTTTAAACCCATTCCCTGACTCTTAATTTTTTTCTCTCTTAAGACCCCTGACATTTCCCTGTCAAACAAAATTCCCTCACTTTTGCCTTCTTTTCAATCACTGACTTTTGACATTTTTCAAACTCCCTGATTTTTACTGACTGAAAAATGATTTGAATTCTGCAGTTTTAAGAAATCCTTGAATTTTCCCTGACTAATAAAATTCCCTGACTTTTTACATTTTTTTTTTAATCTGACTTTTCCCTGATTAACAAAATTCCCTAACGTTTCTTTGTCTTAAAATCTCTGAAATTCGTCATTTTTATCAAATCCCTGACTTTTGCCATTTTTTTCAAACCTTCTGATTTGTCCAAAATAAAAATGTCCTGAATTTTGAATATTTTTTTATAAATCCCTGAAATTTCCCTGTCAAACAAAATTCCCTGACTTTTGCAATTTTTGTCAAACTCCCTGATTTTGACTGACTGAATAAAGACTTGAATTTTTCAGTTTTAAAAAAATCCTTGGGTTTTCCCTGACTAACAAAATTCCTTGATTTTTTCTTTTTTTTTTTTTAATCTGACTTTTCCCTGATTAACAAAATTCCCAACTTTTTTTGTTCCATAAAATCCCTGACATTAATCATTTTTTTCAAGTCCGTGACTTTTGCAATTTTTTTTTTCAAACTTTCTGATTTTTCCTGAATAAAAAATGTCCTGAATTTTGAATATTTTTTTCATGAATCCCTGAAATTTCCCTGTCAAAGAAAATTCTCTGATTTTTGCCATTTTTCTTTTAAATCGCTTAATGCAATTTTTTTCAAACTCCCTGATTTTTACTGACTGAAAAATGACTTGAATTCTGCAGTTTTTAAAAATTCTTTGTCTTTTCCCTGACTAACAAAATTCCCTGATTTTTTCCATTTTTTTGGTTCAAAATCTAAATTTTCCGTGAATAACAAAATTCCCTAACTTTTGTTTTGTTTCTTAAAATCCCTGACATTCGTCATTTTTTTCAAGTCCCTGACGTTTGCCATTTTTTCAAACTTTCTGATTTTTCCTGAATTATAAATATTTTTTTATATTTCCCTATCTTCTCATCGACAAAAAAAATCCCGGAATTTTGAAATTTTAAAAAAATCCCTGAATTTTTCTCTGCATTACAAAATTCTCTCATTTTCTCCATTTTTTTTAAATCCTCGACTTTTCCCTCACCAAAACCAATCCCTGTCTTTTAATTTTTTTCTCTCTTAAGATCCCTGATATTTACCTGTCAAACAAAATTCTCTGACTTCTGCAATTTTTTTAAATCCCTGACTTTTGCCATTTTTTCAAACTCCCTGATTTTTACGGACTAAAAAATCCCTTGAATTTTGCAATTTTTAAAAATTCCTTGACTTTCCCTGACTAACAAAATTCCTTGATTTTTTCTTTTTTTTTAATCTGACTTTTCCCTGATTAACGAAATTCCCAACTTTTTTTGTTCCATAAAATCCCTGACATTAATCATTTTTTTCAAATTCCTGACTTTTGCAAATTCACAGACCAAATTCGCTAAATTTTGAAAAGTTTTTCAAAATCCCTGACATTTCCAGGTCTAACAAAATTCCCTGATTTTTTCCATTTTGTTCAAAAGCCTTGACTTTTCCCTGACCAAAACTATATTTCCTAACTTTTTTTGTCTCTTAAAATAATTGACTTTCGCCATTTTTTCAAATCCCTGACTTTTCCAATTTTTTCAAACTTCTTGATTTTTCTTGAATAAAAAATGCCCTGAATTTTGAATATTTTTTTTATAAATCCCTGACTTTTTCTTAACCACAAAAATTCGCTGCATTTTGAAATTTTTCTCAAAATCCATTACTTTTCACTGATATTTTCAATTATTTCAAAATCTGTAACTTGTCCCTGACTTTTGTCATTTTTTAAAAAATCCATGAGTTTTCGTTGACTAAAAATATTTACAGAATTTGAAATTTTGTAAATTCCTGACTTTGCCTGGCCAAAAGAATTCTTTGCATTTTGAATATTATTTCAAAATCTCTGACTTTTTCCTGACTTTGGCCATTTTTTCCAAAACCCCTCATAAAAAAATCCCTGAAATTTTCAACTATTTTTAAAATCTCTGATTTTTTATTAACTTTTACCATTATTTTTTTGAAACCCCTGAATTTTGCAATTTTATCATAATCTCTAAGATTTCCCTTTTTTCAAAATCGCTGACTTTTCCTTGACTATCAAAATTCGCTGCATTTAAATTTGTTCAAAATCCCTGACTTTAGCAATTTTTCCCAAATTTATTACTTTTTTTTTACTAAAAAAATTCGCTGCATTAAATTTTTTTTCAAAATCCCTGACTTTCGCCACTTTTTAAACATTTTGGACTATTCTTTAACCAAAAAAAAATTCGCTGCATTTTGAAATTTTTTTCAAATCCCCGACATTTGGCCGACTAAAAACTTTTGGCCGATTAAAAAAATTGTCTTCATTCTCAATATTATTAAAAAATTTCTGACTTTTCTTTAACTACAAATTTAAAAAAATTTTAAAATCCCTGATTTTTTTTCAATTTTTTGTCGAAATCTCTGACCCTTCTCTGACTAAAAAAAATCTTAATGTTCAATATATTTTTTAAATCCCTGACTTCACTGACCAGAAAAAATCTCTAACTTTTTCCATTTTTTTTCAAAATCCCTGATTTTTCCCTGAAATGAAAAATTCCCTGACATTTCCCTGATTTTCATTGTTTCCCTGGGCTGCGGTGACCCTGTAAATAAAAATCGGAATATAGAGCTATTAAACCTAATTTTGTATAAACAATTTAGAATTACGGAGAGAGTATCAGTAGTTTAAATGGAGGAATCGTGGGATCGATCGGCTATCCGGAAATTTTGGTAACCACTTACTCGGGAAGAATTTTTGGCCTTTCGACAAAACCACCCGGTTTGTTGGAAGCAATGCAAAATGAAGGAAGCATCGCCAAATTGAGAGCGGAGATAGAACAATTGGAAAAAAAACTGGTAGAGGAAAGAGATTGTCCTACTTTTTCTACAGACAATCTTGTACCTTTAATTTTATCTGTAAATCACAGGTAAATAATTTTATTTAAAGAATACACTCTAAATTTGAATCAGTCAAAGGACACTGATCCGCAGTCAATTTTTTTGCTTCAAATAAGACGGATTCGGCAAATGACAAATCAGTCAAAAGTGACTTTTCAACTCAGTCAGTTTCACTCACTAATATAATCAGTAACTTTCACTATTCAAATCAATCATTTTTTAATTATCTGAACTTTAAGAAATTATATCAGACATTTTAAAACGATATAAACTGTAAATTTCACCAATTAAATCAGTCATTTTAAATTATCTAAACTGTAACTTTAACTAATTCAATCAGTCATTTTGAATGATCTAAATTTTAACTTTCAGTAACTGACTTAGTCATTTCCAATTATATTGCCAGTAACTTTAAGTTACTGAATTAGTCATTTTGAATTATCTAAACTGCAACTTCAACTAGATAAATCAGTAATTTTGAAAGATCTTAACTGTTACTTTAACTAATTAAATCCGTCATGTTGAATTATCTAACCAAATCAGTCATTTCGAATGGTTTAGCTAGTAAAATAAGTAATTTCGAATTATCTAGCCAGTAATTTTCACTGACCAAACCAGTCATTTTGAATTATCTATAATATAACTTTCAGTGACCAAATTTTTCATTTAGAATAATGTAAATATTCTAAATTGTAACTTTAACTAATTACATCAGTCATTTCGAATAATTTATAATATAACTTTCACTAATTAAATCAGTGATTTTGAATGATCTAACCAGTAATTTTCACTGATCGAATCAGTCATTTTGAATGATCGAAACTGTAACTTTCAGTGATAAAATAAGTCATTTCTAATGATCTAGCCAGTAATTATCACTGACCGAACCAGTCATTTTGAATGATCTAAAATATAACTTTCAATGACCAAATTAGTAATTTATAATAATGTAAATATTCTAAATTCTAACTTTAACTAATTAAATCAGTCATTTAGAATAATTTATACTATATCTTTCACTAATTAAACAAGTAATTTTGAATGATCTAAACTGTAATTTTAGCTAATATAATCAGTGATTTTGAATTATGTAAACATTCTAAACTGTAACGTTAACTAATTAAATCAGTCATTTAGAAGTTACACTTCGTAATTTTGAATTATAAAGCCAGTAATTTTCGCCTACTGAATCAGTCGTTTTAAATAATGTATACATTATAAACTATTTTAACTAATTAAATCAGTCATTTTTATTAATTTAAACTGCAGTTTCCACGAATTACAATCAGTCATTTTGAATTATCTAACCAGGAATTTTTACTGAAGCAATCAGTGATTTTGAATCATCGAAACTGTAACTTTAACTAATTAAACAAGTCATTTCTAATAATTTAAACTTTCACTAATTAAATCAGCAATTATCAATAATCCAATCAATAATGTAACTTTACTAATTAAATAAGCCATTTGTAATTATGTAACCAGTAAATTTTACTGACCGAATCAGTCATTTTGATTTATCTAAAAGGTAACTTTTACTACCCGAATTAGTCATTTTGAATACTCTAAAGTGTAAGTTTAACTAATTAAATCCTTACATAATTGAAATCCACAAAAATCCATTAAAATCCCGGGAAATTTGTAAAATCCATTTAAATGTTTAAAATATTTGGATAATTTAATTTATTGCTTAAAATTCTCTAGAAATACCTTAAATCATGTGAAATGCCTTAAAATCTTTGAAAATCCTACTAAATTCTTTGAAATCCCTTGAAATCTTTGGAAATTATAAAAATCCATAAAAGTAAGTAGAAATAATTTAAAATTTCTTGGATATATAAATGAAATAAAATTTATTCTTTAAGGATGGAGATTCCTTAAAATCTTAAACTTTTTTAATTTCTTGAAATGCCTTAAAATCCCTTTAAATCTTTGGAAATCCTACCAAATTCTTAGGAATCCATGGAAATTTTTATAAATTGTTTAAAACCATTTGGAATACATTAAAATTTGTCAAAATTATTGGAAATACTTGGAACTTCAATCAAATCTTTTAAATTTTGTAAAATTTCTTAAAATACCTTAAAATCCTTCAAAATCTTTGGAAACCCTACAAAATTCTTTAGAATCTGTTGAAATTTTTATAAACAGTTTGAATTCCTTTAAAATCTCTCAAAATCGTTTGAAATCATTGGAAATACTTGGAGATTAATAAAATCTTGTTTTTTATTTATTTATTGAAATACCTTAAATAACCTTTAAATTTTTCGAAATTCTACAAAATTATTAGGAATCTTTAAAAAAAATTATCATTTGAAATCTCTAAAATCTTTTGATCTTTTTTTGTTTCTTAATTTCTTGAAATACCTTCAAATCCCTTTACGTTAAAAATTTTTTACTCAACTCTAAAGAATCCTTGAAATTTTGTTAATCATTTGAAATTCTTCGGAATTCTTCAAAATAGTTTGAAATCCTTGGACATGCTTGGAGATTAATAAAATCTGTTTTTTTTATTTCTTGCAATACCTTAAATAACCTTTACATTTTTCGAAATTCTACAAAATTCTTAGGAATCTTTAAAATTTTTTAATGATTTGAAATCCCTAAAATCTTTTGAAACTTTTGAAAATACTTAGAGATTCAATAGAATCTTAAATTTTTTGTTTTTAATTTCTTGAAATACCTTAAAATCCCTTTAATTTTTCAGAAATTCTATAAAATTTTTAAGAATCCGTGAAATTTTTGTAATCATTTTAAATCCTTTAGAATTCGTTAAAATCTTTTGAAATAATTGGAAATACTTGTAGATTCAATAAAAATGTTAAAATTGGAAATACTTGAATATTCAATAAAACAAAATTTAACTTATTAAAATTCCTTAAAAACCCTTTGAATTTTCTGGAATTCTTGAAAATTCTTAAGAATTCGTTGAGCTTTTTATAAATAGTTTAAAATCCCCTGAAATCTCTCAAAAACCCTCAAAATTTTTTGAAATCATTGGAAATACTTGGATTTAAAAAAAATTAATTTATTTTTCTTAAAATAGCTTAAAATCCTTCGAAATCTTTGGAAACCCTATAAAATTCTTTTGAATCTATTGAGATTTTTATAAATAGTTTGAAATCCTTTAAAATCTCTTAAAATTTTTTGAAATCATTGGAAATACTTGGAGATTAATAAAATCTTGTTTTTTTTATTTCTTGAAATACCTTAAATTAAATTAAAATTTAAAATCCTTGAAAATACTTGGAGATTAATAAAATCTTAGATTCTTTTTATTTCTTGAAATACTTTACATACCCTTTAAATTTCTCGAAATTCTACAATATTATTAGGAATCCTTGAAATGTTTAAATAATTTTAAATCCTTTGGGATCCCTCAAATGTTTTGAAATCATTGAAAATACTTGGAGATTAAATAAAATCTTCATCTTTTTAATTTCTTGAAATACCTTCAAATCCCTTAAAATCACTTTAAATTTTTGGAAATTGTACAAAATCCTTAGAAATCCTTGAAATTAACGTAATCGTTTTAAATCCTTTGAAATCCCTCAATATCTTTTAAAATAATTGGAAATACTTGGAGATTGATACAATGTTTTTTTTTATTTCTTTAAATACCTTCAAACTCCTTAAAATCCCTTGAATTTTTCGGAAATTCTGCAAAATTCTTAAAAATCCTTGAAACTTTTGTAATCGTTTTAAATCCTTTGGAATTCCTTAAAATCTTTTGAAATAATTGGAAATACTTGTAGAATCAATAAAATTTAAAAAAATTTAAATACTTGGAGATTCAATCAAATTAAGAAAAACATTAATTAATTAAAATTAATGGAAATACCACAAAATTTTATTTTGAAATTTATAAATCAAAATCTCAAGGAATGGATTTTCAAATAATTATTTACCGTTAAAATTTTTTTTGATCTGTTGTCATTGTTAAATGTAAAATGTGATACATTTATTTAAAATCTTAATTTTTTTTGAATTATGAAGATAATTGAAATAAAATTTTAATTTATTCCCTAATGTTTTCCCTAAAGGAAACTTGTATTTCCTTAAAATAATTTAAAATCCTTTGTTAAATAAATAATTAATTCCTTTGTTAATTATTTAAAAGAAAGTAGTTATTGCTCAATTATATAACATTAGTTGATTAAATAATTGGTTTTGATTCGCATAATCAGTAACTGGCGACTGTTTTGTCAGTAGAAATAACTGATTAATCAGTCAAATGTTGACTGATTTAAATTTAGAGTTTACCTTCTTGAAAGTCTTATTATTTATAATAATTTTAAGATCGCATTTGCTTCTAGAATGGTTTTAAATCAAGAGGATGCTACCTATTCATTATCAGTGGAACTTGATACCCCAATTGATAATATTTTAATTCAATCTGATACCCCTGTCGAACTTTTGGATGTTGAAAGTAATAGTGCACTCGCAAGTTTTTCGACTTGCAACCCTAAGGACGGAAATTTTGTTTTAGCAACCTATCGATGCCAAGTTAGTCCATTTCCAATCATAATAATTTATAATTTAATTAATTAAATTTATGTTTAATAAATTAATATTAATTTTTTATTAAATTTATTTTATTCATTAATACTTATACAGAGTGGCGGTTTTATTAAAACAAAAAAAAATCGTGACCATTTCCCGATTTTTTCCCGCTTTGTCATAGTCATGAAATTAAAAAATCCGAACTTGAAAACCAAAATTTCCTCCCTTCTAACTCTATAAAAAATTATTCTCTTCCAATTAAAACACAAATTAAAATCACAATTACCTTCTTCCAATTCGATAAAAATTTGTTTTCAAGCTTTTTGTCATCATTTTTTTTAACTTGAAAACCAAAATTTCCTCCCTTGTAACTAGATAAAAATAAAAAAAGTCCCTTTTCCAATTCAGGACGACATCAAAAATCAAATTTTCTTCCTTCCATCTCAATCAAACTGATAAATATAGCAAATTCCCCCATTCAAATTAGAAAAAAACTTTTCCTTTAAACTCAATAAAGATTATAAAAGCAAAAAGAGCTTATTTTAATTCAGAAAAATTGAAAACCAAAATTAAACTCAAATTCGATCTTAATAAAAAAAAATTTTAAACCAAAACTGCCTCCTTTCAACTCGATAAAAACTTTTTGAAAAAGTCTCTTTTCCTATTCAGAAAAAAAGATTTAAAATAGAAATTTCCCAAAAAATCCAAAAAAAATCCCAGAAAGAAAAAATTGCCTCTTCCAATCAATAAAAAAATCAACATTTCGTCCTTTCCAACTTGATAGAAATCTAAAAAAAATGTGTCTTTCAATTCAGAAAAAATTTAAAACCACAAATGATAAATATAAATAATTATCCTTTTCCGAAAAAATTCGGAACAAATATTCAAAATAAAAACTTCCCACCTTCTACTCAATAAAAATATTAAAAAGAAAAAATGGCCTCTTCCAATTCAGAAACAAAAATAAATAACCAACTTTTCCTCTTTTCCAGATCTATAAAAATAAAAAAATATTATAAATTTAAACAAAAAATTTTAAAAATAATAAATTATTAATTTTCAAATTCATAAAATATTTAAAATCAAAATTTCCTTATTTCCAACTCAATAAAATATGTGAAAAAGAAATAAAAATCCTTCTGCAAATTTATAAAATATTGAAAACCCAAAATTACGCCGTTCCATCTCAATAAAAATTTTGAAAAGACAAAATTATTCGTCTTCAAATTAAAAAAATGTTGAAAACCATAATTTTCTTCCTTTCCAAATATATAAAAATTAATAATGCCTTCTTAAAATTTACAAAAAATTAAAAATTCTTTCCTGAAAGCCAATACAAATTATGAATATAAAAAGGGGCCTCTTTTAGTTAAGAAAATATTGAAAATCAAAATTTCCTTCTTTCCGCAACTCAATAAAAATGTTCAAAATAAAAAATTACCCTTTTCCAATTCATAAAGAAGATTTAAAATAAAAAGTTGAAATAGCCTCTTCCAATTCAGAAAAAAATGTAATATTTCGTTCTTTCCAACTCGATAAAAATCTAAAGAACTGTCTCTCCCAATTGAGATAAAATTAAAAGTAGAAAATTCTTCCCTGAAACTGTACAAAAATTAAAAAAAAAAGCTTTTTTCAGTTCAGAAAAAATTGGAAACCAATTTTCCTCCCTTCCAACCCAATAAAAATTATCAAAATAAAAAATTACCCTTTTCTAATCCCTCTCCGAATTTGGAATTCAGATTTACAATCGAACTTTTCGTAAGTTGAATCTTATCAGTTGATAGAAAATTTGTAAGATTTAAAATGATTTGAAGATTTTTCTTTTAAAAATTAGTAAAATTCCCGGTCAAAAAATAATTTCATAGTAATTTCCCAGTTTTTTCTGGTTTCCAAAAATTCCCAGTCCAGAGGCGCCACCCTCTTAAGTATTAATTAAATTAATTAAAGTCAATTAAAATAACCTAAGTTTTTATAAGACTTTAAAATTAAATTTTATCTGTGAAAAAAGATCCCTTTCCTTCGCTCTGCTGGGAATCGAACCCAGATCTTCTGATCTCTCCAGTAGCTTAGTGGGTAGAGCACCCGACCGCTAATCGGATGTCCTGGGTTCGATTCCCAGCGGAGCAATCTTTTGTCGCATATAAAATTTAATTAATCGACTATTTTAGGCAAATACAAACATGCTAGAAATGAAACTAAGAACAATAGAAGGACAATCTGGAAATCTGCAAGTTTATGTAACGTCTCAAGTAAGTTTGCAAGAATTTAAAATAATTAATTTTTCTCTATTATTTTAATATTGTTGCTAATTCAAAATTTTTCCAGGTACAGCCAAAGTGTTGTCGCAGAATTCAAATTCCGATTTCTTCACTTTCCCTTCACACGAGAATACACGAAGAGGAAACAATTGGGGGACCATTTAACGAATTAAAATTGAACGGAAAGTTTTCTGTTGCCGAGGTATTTTTTTAATAAAAAAATTACAATTACAATTCAAATAATAGGAGAACTTTATTGCCGATTTTTTTTAACTTACAAGACGATTTTTTTTAGACGGAAGTTGAATTTTCAAACAAAAATATTAAATTTTCAACGAAAAAAGATTAATTCTAAGGAATATAATAGTATTTCTACAAAAAAAATGTTTCAATTTTGAATAAAAAAGTTTAATTCAAACAAAAATTAAATAAATTTTAAATCATTTAAGCAGTTGATTTTTCAGTTATAAACAAGAATTTAAAAAAAAGATTAAACGCCTATCAAAATAGACAGTTTTATTTTTAATGAGAAAAGTGGCATTTTTAACCAAAAAAGGCACATTTTCTACCAAAATAGATGAATTTTGAGCCAAATTTAAGTTTTGAATAAAAGAGATGAATTTGCAACTAACTAGAATTTTGAACAAAAGAGTTTAACTTTTAAACAAATAGTACGCATTTAAGCAAAAAAGAAAAAAAGGAAGAGGGGAAGATTTTTAAAAATGGAGAAAAAAGAGGAATTCTTTTAAAAAGGGGAAAATAGGGACATAGCTTTGTTAGTAAAAAAAAAT
>JAWWLR010000128.1:34427768-34439924 GCA_035041075.1 Acraspis erinacei | reverse complement strand
TTTTGAAAATATTTCAGAAAATTTTTTAATATTTCAAAGAAATTCACAAAGAATTCAATATTTCACAAATATTCCACCAAATTTCATAAAGATTTAAAAAATTTTAAAATATTTTTAAAAGATTTCAAAAACATTTTAAAAATTTCAAAGAAATTCACAAAGATGTTAAAAATGCCAAAAGATTGGTAAATATTTCAAAGAAATCCATAAAGATTACAAATATTTCAAAAGATTTCACAAAGATTTTAAAGTTATCAAAATATTTCTCAAAGATTTCCAAAATATTTTAAAGATTTCAAAGAAATTTAAAAATATTTCCAAAGAATTCAGAATTTTTTTAAATATTCCAAAGAAATTAACAAGGATTTCACAAAAATGTTGAAGATGCCAAAAGATTTCACAAAGATTTCAGACGATTTCGTAAATATTTTAGAAAGATTTCAAAGAAATAAAAATATATTTGAGTTATTTCACAATCATTTAAAAAGTTTTTACAAAAGATTTTTAAAATGTCAAAATATTTCACAGTATAAAACAGATTTGTAAGATTTCTCAAATATTTTAGAAACATTTTAAATATTTTAAAGAAATTAACAAAGATTTTAAAGTTATCAAAATATTTTTCAAAGATTTCAAAAATATTTTTAAAATTTCAAAGAAATTCACAAGGATTGCAAAAGATTTCGCCAATATCTCAGAAAGATAAACATTTTTTTAAAGAACTGCAAAATGATTTCAAAAGATTTCAGGAGATTTTGAAAATATTTCAGAAACATTTTAAATGTTTCAAAGTAATTCAAAAATATTTCCAAAGAATTCAGAAGATTTCGCCAGTATTTCAGAAAATTTCAAAGAAATTCACCAAGTTTGCAAACAGATTTCAGAAGTTTTCGCCAATATTGCAGAAAAATTAAATTTTTTTTAAAGAAATGCACAATGATTTCAAAAGATTTCAGGAGATTTTGAAAATATTTCAGAAAATTTTTTAATATTTCAAAGAAATTCACAAAGAATTCAATATTTCACAAATATTCCACAAAATTTCACAAAGATTTAAAAAATTGTTAAATATTTTTAAAAATTTCGAAAATATTTCAGAAAGATTTTAAATGTTTCAAAGAAATTCACAAAGATTTTAAAAATGCCTAAAAATTGTTAAATATTTCAAAAATATTTCAAAGAAATTCATAAAGATTGCAAAGATTTCAAAAGATTTCACAAAGATTTTAAAGTTATCAAAATATTTCTCAAAGATTTACAAAATATTTTAAAGATTTCAAAGAAATTCAAAAATATTTCCAAAGAATTCAAATTTTTAAAAATATTTCAAAGAAATTCACAAGGATTTCACAGAAATTTTAAAGATGCCAAAAGATTTCAAAAGATTTCACAAAGATTTCAAACGATTTCACAAATATTTTTAAAGATTTCAGACGATTTCGTAAATGTTTTAGAAAGATTTCAAAGATTTCAAAGAAATAAAAATATGTTTGAATTATTTCACAATCATTTGAAAAGTCTTTACAAAAGATTTTTAAAATGTTAAAATATTTCACAGTATAAAACAGATTTGTAAGATTTCTCAAATATTTTAGAAAATTTTTGAATATTTCAAAGAAATTCACAAAAATTTCAATATTTTACCAAATTTCACAAAGATTTTAAAGATGTTAAAATATTTTTAAAGGATTTCAAAAATATTTTTAAAATTTTAAAGAAATTCACAAAAAATGCAAAAGATTTCAGAAGATTTCGCCAATATTTCAGATTTTTTAACAATATTTCAAAGAAATTCACAAGCATTTCACAAAATTTATAAAGATGCCATAAGATTTCCAAATATTTCACAAAGATTTAAAACGAGTTCCCAAATGTTTTTAAAGATTTCAGAAAATTTCGCAAATATTTCAGGAAGATTTCAAAGAAATTTCATTTATTGCACAAATATTTAAAAAGGTTTTAAACAAGATTTTTAAAATTTCAAAATATTTCACAGTATATAACAGATTTGTAAGATTTCTCAAATATTTCGGAAACATTTTAAATATTTCAAAGAAATTCACAAATATTCCACAAAAGTTCACAAAGATTTCGCCAATATTTCAGAAAGATTACAGATTCCAAAAGATTGTTAAATATTTCACAAAGATTGTAAAGATGCCTAAATATTTTTCAAAGATTTCAAAAATATTTTTAATATTTCAAAGAAATTTCACAAATATTTCAAAGATTTCACGAAAGCTCGAAAATTAAGAATGAACGGTACAGTACTAATATAATAATTAAAACTTTGAAATAGGTGCAACCAAAAACTTGTAAAAATTTTTGTAAAAAATCGCTGACTTTTTCTGGTCTCTACTTACGCATTTTTTGGCTTCTTTTTCTTTCCTTTTTCGTAGAAGCCTCGGGAATGTTGACATTTGAGTTTGGATGCATACCATCTTGATTTAACGTATTTGCTTTTCGAGCAATATCCGTCAGATTTTGGATTTCTTCAGGACTCGGCCAATTCAAATCATTTGTTTCTAGTAACGGATTGTCCGTTTCAGCGTCGATTCGAGCACCAGTCTCTTCAACTGAAAGCGATGACAATACAATCAGGATGGCCGAAAAACTTCATTTTCAAAATTTTTTCACTTTTCCATGACCATTAATATCCAAAACCAGTATTTTAATTTAAAAAAAAAGACGAATTTTCAACAAAACAGTTCATAATTCTCACTGACTTTAAAAAATTCTTTGCACAATCAAAATAAACTTTAAAAATAATCTATCTTTCAACAAAGTAGTTGAATTTTTATTCAAAAGAGACAAAGTTTCAACCAAAAGACGAATTTCTAACAGAAAAATGAGTTTTTACCGTTAAAAAATCGAATAATTAAAAAAAAACAGTTCACTTTCGGACCTAAAAAGGGAATTTTCATTCAAGAAAGACGAATTTTTAATCAAATGGTTGAATTTAAAGAATAATAATAATTTTTACCCAAACAGTTGCTTTCAGAACCAACCAATTGAAATGAATTTTCAACCAAATGGTCGAATTTTTAAGCAAAAAGGTTAAACTTCAATCAGTTGAATTTTCAAGCGAAAAAAAACGATTTTTTTAAAAGACAGTTGAATATCAATTAAAAAAAAATTAATTTTCAGAAAAAAGATATAATTTTCAACAAAGAAAGATGCATTTTCAACCAAATAGTTGAATTTAAAAAACTGTTAACAAATAGTTGAATTTACAATCAAATTGTTGAACTTTCAATCAAAACAGAAGAATTTTCCACAAAATATATTTGAAATTCCCAACTAAATATGTGAATTTTCAATCAACTGGTCACATTTTTAATAAAAAAAGATTAAACTTTAACCAAATACAGTATCATTTTCAACAAAATTCTTAAATTTTTAACCAACAAGTTGAATTTACAACAAAATAATTAAATACAAAAAAAATTGTAGTTGATATTTCAACGAAAAATGATCAAACTTGTACGAAAAGAGATAAATTTAAAAACCAAAATAAAAGAATTTTAAACCAATAAGATTATTTTTCTAACAAAACTGACGAATTTTCAACAAAATAGCTGCATTTTAATCAAATAGTTGAATTTTCAACTAAAAAAGATAAATTTTCAACGAAAAATGGAAGTTAAATTTTAAATTAAAAAAAAACAACAAATTTTCGATTAAGAAAACAGGATTTTCAATTAAATAGTCCAATTTACAACCGTGTATTTACATTTTTAAATGAAAATAGGAATTTTAAACCAAGAAGATTAGTTTTCTACCAAAACGTAAGCAATTTCAACAAAAAAATATATATGAATTTTCAAACTGGTGAATTCTAAACTTAAAAAAAAAACAATTTTCAATAATAAAAATGGAACAATAAAGTTTTCAGCAAAAAAAGTATTTTGAATTAAAACAAAGGAATTTGCTTCGAAATAATCTAATTTTCAACCAAACAATTGCATTTTTAAGTAAAAAAAAGAAATTTTTAAACCAAGAAGATTAGTTTTCTACCAAAACAGATGAATTTTCAAAAAAGTACATAAACTTTCAAATAAACAAATAAATTTCTAACTGAAAAAATAGAATTTTCAAGAAAAAATGGAAATACTTAATTTTGAATGAAACAGTGAAATTCTCAACTAAACAATTCCTTTTTAAACTAAAAAAGCGGCAATTTTAAGCGACCAAAATATTAGTTTTCTGCCAAAAAAGATCAATTTTCAACAACAACAAAATAATATTTTAAACCAACAGTTGCATTCTAAACTAAAAAAGATAAATTTTCAATCAAAAATAGGGATGGTCAACTTTTGTCCAAGTAGTTGAATTTCCTTTTCAAAATGATCATTTTTCAATTGAAGTGATAAAAATTTAACTGGAAAAGTTAAATATTAAAATTAAAAAAATTAATTTTCAATCAAGAAGATTAATTTTCTACAAAACTATTAGTTTTCCTACGAAAAAAATAAAAATTTTCAACTAAAAATATAATTTTTCAAACAAAAATGGAGAAATTCAACTTTTGCCCAATTAGTTGAAATTTTAATTTAAAAATATCAGTTTCCAACAAAAAGATAAAGTTTCAAGAAAGCAGTTAAATTTTTTCAGAACTGTCGAAAAAAAATCTGGAACATTTGAAACTATTTCAATTAAATTTCCAGGATTAAAAAAAATTTGAATAATTTTAAAAGATCTTTAGAAGTTTCAACAAAATTTCTACAAATTTTGAACAAAGTACATATATTTTCGAAGATTCCGAAATAAAATTTAAAGCTTTTTAAGAATTTTGAAAATTTTTAGTTAAAAAAATTGGTGGTCATAACCTTTTTAAGATTCCCAAAGTTGTCAAAAAGAATCTGGAAGATTCAAACACAAATGTTTCATTTTGCAGAAATTTGTGCAGATTTCGAACAAGGCAATTTTTTGAATCTTCGCAGCATTTTGTTAATTTTAAGAAAAATGCGAATAACTTTTAAAGAAGTTTAGGAATTTTTTTTTTAATTAAATTTTTTTTAAAGATTTAAAAAATATTTTTAAAATCTCAAAGAAATTCACAAAGCTTGCAAAAGATTTCAGGAGATGTCGCCAATATTTCAGAAAGTTACAATTTTTTTAAAGAAATGCAAAATTATTTCAAAAGATTTCACAGAGATTGTAAAGATGCCAAAATATTTCTCAACGATTTCAAAAATATTTTAAAGCTTTCAAAGAAACTCAAAAATATTTCCAAATAATTCAGAAGATTTCAAACGATTTCACAAATATTTTTTAAGATTTCAGAAGATTTCGTAAATATTTTAGAAAGATTTTAAAGATTTCAAAGAAATAAAGATATATTTCAATTATTTCACAATCATTTGAAAAGTTTTTACAAAAGATTTTTAAAACGTCAAAATATTTCACAGTAATAAACAGATTTGTAAGATTTCTCAAATATTTCAGAAATATTTTTACAATTTTAAAGAAATTACCAAAGATTTCGCCAATATTTCAGAAAATTTAAATTTTTTTAAAGAAATGCAAAATTATTTCAAAAGATTTCAGGATATTTCGAAAATATTTTAAAGATTTCAAAAAATCCACAAAGGTTTCTCAAATAATCCAGAATTTTTTTAATATTTCAAAGGAATTCACAAAGATTTCAATATTTCACAAAATTTCACAAAGGTTTTTAAGATGCCTAAATATTTCTCAAAGATTTCCAAAATATTGTAAAGATTTTAAAGAAATTCAAAAGGTTTTCCAAAGAATTCAGAAGATTTAGCCAATATTTCAGATTTTTTTTTAATATTTCAAAAGAACAAAATGTAGATTTTTGAAGAATTCAAAAACAAATTTCGAAGCTTTTTCAATATTCAGTACTGGTTTTCCTACCAAAAAAAAATAGAAGAATTTTCAACGAAAAAATTTCATTTTTCAACCAAAAATTGAGAAATTCAACTTTTGCCTAATTAGTTGAAATTTTAATTTAAAAATATAAGTTTGCAGCAAAAAGACAAAGTTTCAAGAAAGCAGTTGAATTTTCAATACCAAAATATGAATATTCAATCCAAAAAATATTATTTTATATAAAATCAGAATATTTAATATACAAATGTTTAAAGATAATAAATATAAGGACTTACCAACGCCTCTAATTCCTTCCATAAGATCCTCATTGTCGCTAAACTCTTCTTCCACCTGAGAAGCTGGCGCCAGGCTAAGATTCTGACTTTTGATTATCGGCTTCAATGGTTCATAGTGCGACTGTAATTTCAAATTGCGTAAATTGAAGGAGTTTTTTTTATTTTAAATTCCAATATTTAACGAGATTAAGTATAATTTTAGTTTAAAAAAATTAATTTACTACTAAAAAAGACGAATTTTCATTCAAATAGTTGAATTTTGAAAACAAAATGATAAATCTTCAATTAGAAATTAATTTAAAAAAAAAGGATTAATTCATAACAAAAAAAAATACGAATTTTCAATTAAAACAGATAATTTTCAACAACAAAAAAATAAATAATTAAATTTGTAATCAAAAACTGAGTGCTCAACTTAAGAGATTAATTTTTAAATAAAATTATGGAATACTTAACTTCAAGCAAAAAATTACTTTTAACAAAACAAAAAAATAATTTTGTACAAAAAAATAATTATTTTTTAAAAACAAAATATGTAAATTTTCAACGATAAAGTTGAATTTTCAATTAAAAAGACAAACTTTCATCCAAACTGTTGAATTTTGAACTAAAAAACCATCAATTTTCAAAAAAAAAATGTATTATTAAAATATGCAGTAAATGGAATTAATTTTCAACATAATCTTTTGAATAAATAGTTTAATTTTGGAAAAAAATCAATTTTCAACAAATTGTCAACCAAAAATAGAATAGTAAAATTTTCATCAACAAAAAATAATTCTTAAAAAAACAAAAAAAAACTTATTTTCAGATAAATAATAAAAATTTTCTGCTAGAATAGTTAAATTTTTAGTTTAAAAAAAAATTGCTTTTTTGACAAAATACGTGAATTTGTAACAAAATAGTTCAAAAAACAAAAAATAATTCCTAAAAAAAAACAACTTATTTTCAGATAAATATTAAAAATGTTCTACTGAAACATTTAAATTTTTGGTAAAAAAATTAATTTTTAACAAACAAATTTAACTTTCAACCGAATAATTTTATTTCCAACCTAGACGATGAATTTCCAACTAAAATGATAAATATTTAAATTGAATACTTAAATTTTAAACCGAAAAGAAAAATTTTTAAAAAAGAACACTAATTTTCAAAGCAAAAGATAATTTTCTACCAAAAATAAAATTGATTATTTAACAAAATACGTGAATTTTCAACGAAATAGTTGAATTTTGAATTAAAAAAGACAAATTTTCATCCAAATTGTTGAATTTTGAACTAAAAAAATATCAGTTTTCAAAAAAAAAATTGGATTCGTTAAAGTTTCAGTTAAAAAAATTAATTTTCAACATAATCTTTTAAATAAATAGTTTCATTTGAAAAAAAAAATCAATTTTCAACAAATTGTCAACCAAAAATAGAATACTAAAATTTTCTTTTACAAAAAATAATTCTTAAAAAAAAAGATCTTATTACAGATAAAAAGTAAAATTTGTCTACTATTCTAGTTAAATTTTTTGTTAAAAATGGATTTTTTAAACAAATTACGTGAGTTTGTAACGAAATAGTTGAATTTTCAATTAAAAAATACAAAATTTCATCCAAATGATTGAATTTTGAACTAAAAAAATATAAATTTTCAACAAATTGTCAACCAAAAATAGAATAATAAAAATTTCTTTTACAAAAAATAATTTAAAAAAAAAACATAAAAAACTTATTTTCAGATAAATAAAAAAAAATTTCTGCTAGAGTAGGTAAATTGTTAAATTGTTGAATTTTCAACTAAAAAATATCAATATAAAAATAAAAATTAAAAATCAATATAAAAATATCAATTTTCTACAAAAAATGTATTATTTAAATTTTCAATTAAATTAATTAATTTTCAGCATAATCTTTTAAATAAATAGTTTAATTTTGAAAAAAAAACATAAATTTTCAACAAATTTGTCAACCAAAAATAGAATAATAAAATTTTCTTTTACAAAAAATAATTCTTAAAAAAAACTTATTTCACATAAATAGTCAAAATTTACTACTGAAACATTAAAATTTGTAGTCAAAAAAATTAATTTTCAACAAAATAGATACACTTTCAATTAGAGATGAATTTTAAATTAAAACGATGGATCTTCAACAACCAAAAAATTAATTTTTAACAAAACAATTTAACTTTCAACCAAATAATTTTATTTTCAACCAAACTGATGAATTTTCACTGAAATGATAAATATTTAACTGAAATACATAAATTTAAAACCTAAAATAATTTTTAAACCAAAAGATTAATTTTCTACAAAAAAATGGATTTACAATTACGTGAATTTTCAACGAAATAGTTGAATTTTCAATTAAAAAGACAATTTTGTTATCCAAACTGTTGAATTTTCATCTAAAAAAAAAATCAATTTTCAACTAAAAAATACAAAAAATACAATTTCTTAACAAAATAAATGAATTATTATTTATCGAAGATAAATTTTCAACCAAATAATTGAATTTTTAACTAAAAAAAAAAAAATAATAATTCTCAGCCTTAAATTGTATAGCAAAATATTTAGTTATATAAATTAATTTTAAAGCATACATAACATTTTGAACAGCAAACAATTAATTTTCACTAAAAAGGCCTAAATTATCAACGAAAGCAAAAATAATTAAATTTTTAAGTTACAAAAAAAATCATTTTTACCTAAACAAATACATTTTTAAACAAAAATTATGGAATTTTTAACTGCAATAAGTTCAATTTTCAGTTTAAAAAAATAACTCACAACAAATAAAAAACCAAGTCATTGAATTTTTAACAACAACAAAAAAAATGTTCTATTATAATTCAAAAATATATACTCTGAAAAATAATTATTTAATTATTTTGATTATCCATTTAATTTATCTTTTCTAAATCGCAAAAAAAAAATAATTAAAACTGAAATTTTACAATCATCAGAACCGAAATTCCCGATTTTTAAATTAAATTCCAAGTTTTTGTTCTCTCTCTCTCTCTCTCTCTCTCTCTCAATTTTTCTTGTCTAGTCGCCATCCTGAATATTATTTTGGAAGTGTAAAAATTAAAAAAATAATTGCCAATTTACCTGTGATTTTGTATCCTAGAACTGTGATTAATATGCGTTCCACGGGGTGAAAATCCACGCATGTAAACTCTGCGAGGACTTCTCGCGTGGACAACTCTCGGCTGGGGATATTCGTCCAGTAAACTGGGAGCGACATAGGTAAATCCCTGGAGGAAAAAAAAGGACGAGATGAGAGTGAAATTATTCTTCTCGCATCTCAGGGAATTACCAGTGTGACCGGTTTTAATCGCAGAAAAAAATTCCCAATCATTTTTTCCGGGTTTTCCCCCGGTCAATACAATTTTAAAAATCGAACTCTATTCTAAACATTTTTTTCGATTCCAAATTTTTTTATTCAAATGCTCAATAATTTACAGACAAATGAAAAAAATTCGGAATTTTTATCATTCATAAATTATAGAGTTCCTAAATTAAAAAAATGAATGATTTAACTTTAAAAATTTTCAAAATTATATTATTAATTGAAAAGCTTTAAAATTTTCTAAATAACTTTTAAAATCAAAACATTTAGAAGCTTTTTTTAGAATTGTGAAAGGCTACAAAAGAATAGAAACATTTTCCTAATATTCCTAGGAAAATTGAAAAATTATTTCAACAGAATATTAAAAAAGATTTGAAGGATTTAAAATAAAAAAAAATGTGCAAGATTTTCTAAAAATTATAGGAAAAACTTCTAAATATATCTTAAAATTACTCAGTTTTTTCTACAAATAATAAGTGTTCAATTATTATTTCTACATAAAAATGCAACAATTTCGCCCACTTACAAATTAAACATTTTTTAAATAGAACAATGTAAGTTTTAACGTTAAAAAGTTTAAAAGCTTTTCGAAATTTGAACAATTCAAAAGCTTTCTATATCAAACAATTAAAATTCAAATTATTCTTAAAATTTAAACGAATTTAGAATCGTTTTATCAACCAAATTATTGTTCAGTTTTCAATACATAAAGTACAGATCCATTTAAAAAAGTATTTATTCATTTATTTATATGTACAGTTGACAAAATAATACACTTTTTTATCAGCAATTTTCAACTTCACGGGACGACTGAAAATTCCCGAAAAATAAAATTCCCGACACTGAGTTTCAACCGAAATAATTTTATTTCCAACCTAAAAGATAAATTTTCAACGAAAATGATAAATATTTAATTGAAATCCGTCAATTTTTAACAGAAAAAAAAATTTTAAACAATCAATATTCAACATCAATATTCAGAAGAAAAAAAAAGATAATTGTCTACAAAAAAAAAAATCGATTTTTTAAAGAAAATACGTGACTTTTTAACAGATTAGTTAAATTTCAATTAAAAAAGACAAATTTTCGTAGAAATTGTGGAATTTCAAAATAGAAAGGATCAATAATTATTCGCTAAAATGATGAATCATCAAATGAAATAGTTGAATTTTATGCCAAAAAGATGAATTTCCAATTGATTTTTTAAACAAGATTAATTAAAAAAAAAAAAGATTAATTTTCTACAAAAAAAATATACAATTTTTCAACAAAACACATACATTTTTGACGAAATAGTTAAATTTTTAATTAAAAACACACACATTTTCGACCAAAATTTGGACTTTTCATGGAATTTAGTGAAAAATTTAAGAAATTATTAATTATTTTTAGCATTACTCCCTACCATGAAAAATTATATCTGTCTAAATCTTTTCTAGTTCAAAATTCAATAACTTGAACAAAAAATTTGTCGTTTCTAATTGAAAATTCAACTAATCCGTGACAAAATTCACTTATTTTATTTAAAAAATCGATTTTTTGCAGACAATTATCTTTTTTTCTGAATATTGATCTGCTTGTTTAAAAAGTCTTCTTTTCGGTTAAAAATTCAATCTTTTAGTTTAAAAATAAAATTATTTCGATTGAAACTTAAACTCTTCTTCTTAAAATTAAATTTTCTTGTGGCCAAAGATTCATCTGTTTAATTAAAAATTCATATTTCTAATTTAAAATTCCAGATAAAATTGTACAATTTTGTTTAAAAATTGAGGGAAAAGTTAAAAATTCGTTGAATATTCAAGTAAAATGAAGGTGGGAAAATAGTTGAATTTACAATTAAAACATATTCAATTTTCCACCAAATAGTTGAATTTTCACGAAAAAAAGGATGACTTCCTAACGAAAAATGGAAAAGTTAAATTTTCAGTTTAAAAACATAATTTTCCACCCAAAAAATTGTCAGCCAAAGTGATGAATTTTCAATGAAAATTATGAATCTTCAGCTGAAACAAATGAATTCTTCTTTTTTTTTAAATTCATTAATTAAATTAATTTTAAAGGAAAAAATTAATTTTCAATTAAAATGGTAAATTTTTTACCCGTAAAGTTCAATTTCTACCCAAAAAAAAAGACGAATTTTCAATTAAAAATTATAATTTTGTTCAATTTTTCATCTTTATCTGATTGAAAAATCGTCTTTTTTTGTAGAAATTAAATTTCACGGTGAAAAAATTTATCATTTTAGTTTAAAGTTTATTTTTTTCTGTTACAAATTAATTTAATAAATTACATTTTTTTAATGAAAATTGAACTATTACATTTCGCGTTAAAAATTTATCCTGACGGTTTAAAATTCATTTAAAAAAATTTATTTATATATCTAAAAATTTCACTATTCAATTTTTGGTTGAAAAATTATAATTTTTTATTTAAAATTCGTCTTTTTGTATAGAAAAAAGAATTTCTCGGGTGAAATTGCACAATTTTAGTTAAAAATTCAATTATTTTAATTAAAAATTAATCAATTTAATTGAAAATTCATCACTTTGTTGGGAACTGTTGCTATTTTCTTGAATTTTCTTTTTTCAATTGAAAATATTTAATCATTTTAGTTGAAAATTTTTCTTTTTCGTTTAAAATCAATTTTTTAAATACAAATTGAACTATTATATTTTTATTTGAAGAT
>JAWWLR010000128.1:34382460-34394162 GCA_035041075.1 Acraspis erinacei | reverse complement strand
TTAGATAAGTTTTTAACCATTTAAAATAAAATTTAAACGAAATAGTTCAATTTTCAACGAAAAAGATTAAATTTATACAAAAAAAATAATTTAAAAAGTTAATTTTTAGCGAAAGAAATGAAATTTCAAACAAAAAGATTAATTTTATACTAAAAAAAAGTAATAAGTATTAATAAAATACATGAATTTTGAACCAAATATTTTAATTTGTAAATAAATTTCCAATTTAATACTTGAATTTTGAAGCACAAGTATTAAGTTGCTATATAAAAAAGACAAATTTGCAATAAAATAGATGAATTTTCAACTAAAAACGATCAATTTTCAAGAAAAAATTGAATAGTTTAATTTTAAGTTGGAGAAATAAGTTTTTAACCAAATCGAATTAATTTTTAACGAAATAGTTAAATTTTGGATTAAAAAAATTGTAAATTAAACCGAAAAATACGAATTTTCCACCAAGAATATTTTTAATTTAATTTAAATTTAATAACTAAATTTTTTTAAATGAATTTTAAACGAATTATTTTCATTTTGAATGGAATTTTCAACTAAAAAGGTTCATTTTCTACCAAGAAAAGAATTTTATTTTTAAGTTAGATAAGTTTTTAACCATTTAAAATAAAATTTAAACGAAATAGTTCAATTTTCAACGAAAAAGATTAAATTTATATAAAAAAATAATTTAAAAAAGTTAATTTTTAGCTAAAGAAATAAAATTTCAAACAAAAAGATTAATTTTATACTAAAAACAAGGTACAAGTATTAAGTTGCTATATAAAACAGACAAATTTTCAATAAAATAGATGAATTTTCTACTAAAAACTATCAATTTTCAACAAAAATTGAATAGTTTAATTGTAAGTTGGAGAAATAAGTTTTTAACCAAATCGAATTCATTTTTAACGAAATAGTTAAATTTTCAACCAAAAAATAAAAAATTTCGACCAAACATGGAATATTAAAATTTTTAGTAAAAAATATTTTAATTTTCGATAAAAAAATTGTAAATAAACCAAAAAATACGAATTTTCAACAAAGAATATTTTTTCAATCAATAAAATTTTTTTTATCTAAAATGTTGAGTTCTTAAGTCGTAAAAACGAATTTTTGAAAAATGTTGGTTTTGTAACAAAAAATATTTGATGAATTTTGTTGAAAAAATGGTTAAGTTTTCATTAAAAAAAATTAAGGTTCAATAAAAAAAACTAATTTTCAACCAAAGAAATTAAATTTCGACCTAAAAGATAAATTTTCTACTAAAAAAGAATGTTTTTACAAAATACATGAATTTTAAACGAATTATTTTCATTTTGAATGGAATTTTCAACTAAAAAGGTTCATTTTCTACCAAAAAAGAATTTTATTTTTAAGTTAGATCAGTTTTTAACCATGTAAAATAAAATTTAAACGAAATAATTCAATTTTGAACGGAAAAGATTAATTATATACTAAAAAAAAGTATAAGTATTCATAAAATACATGAATTTTTAACAAATTATTTTAATTTGTAAATAAATTTCCAATTTAATACTTGAATTTTGAAGCACAAGGATTAAGATTCTATATAAAAAAGACAAATTTTCAATAAAATAGATGAATTTTCTACTAAAAACGATGAATTTTCCATAAAAAGTAGAATAGTTTAATTTTAAGTTACAGAAATCAGTTTTGAAGCAAATAAAATAAAATTTAAACGAAATAGTTCAATTTTCAACAAAATACATAAATTTTGAACCAAATATTTTAATTTGTAAAATCAAAAAGGTCAATTTCCCACAAAAAAGACAAATTTGCAACAAAATATATCAATTTTGAACTAAAAAAGATCAATTTTCAACAAAAAATATAATATTTTAATTTTAAGTTACAGAAATAAGTTTTTGGGCAAATAAAATAGATTTTCAATCAAAGAGATTAAGCGGCTATAAAATAAAATTTAAAGAAAAATGGAACAGTTAAATTCTCTATTAAAAAAGAATAATTCTTAACAAAATACATGGATTTTAAACTAAATATTTTTATTTTTTAATTAGAATTTTCAACTAAAAAGGTTATTTTTCTACCAAAAAAAGAATAGTTTAATTTTAAGTTAGATAAACAAGTTCTTTTTTAGTTAAAAAATAGATTTTAAATAATAAAAAATAATAATTCTTAACGAAAGAAATGAAATTTTAAACAAAAAGATTAATTTTATACTAAAATTAATAGTATAAGTATTAACAAAATAGTTTAATTTTTTTTACCAAATATTTTAATTTGTAAATAAATATTTTAATTTTCTGAACCAAAAAATACGGTTTGCCAATAGAAAACTCAGAACATGAATTTTCTACAAAAAAATAATACAAATTTTCAAGAAAATATATGAATTTTCAACTAAAAAGTTCAATTTTCAACCAAAAACATTAAATGTATGTAAAAAAAACTCGTCGAAAAATGGAATAGTTAAATTTTTGTTGAAAAAATTAATTTTAAATAATAAAAAGAAAAATTAATTCTCATCCAAAGAAATGAAATTTAACACAAAAAGGTTAAATTTTTTACAGAAAAAAAAGAATTTTTAACAAAATACATGACTTTTCAACCAAATATTTTAATTTTTAATTGAATTTTCCACTTAATGCTTGAATTTTTAACTAAAAAGGTTAATTTGATCTAAAAAAAGACAAATTTTCAACAAAATAAATTATTTTTTACATAAAAAAATCAATTTCCAAGAAAAAATATTCTAATTTTCAATTAAAAAACTGTTAAATTAAACAAAAAAATGCGGCTTGTCAACAAAAAAAACTCAGAAGAAGAATTTTCTATCAAAACCAGTCAAATTTTCAACAAAATAGATGAATTTTGAACACAAAAAGATCAATTTTCAACAAAATAGATAAATTTTGAACTAAACAAAAATAAATTTCCAACAAAAATATTTTAATTTTTAATAAAAACCTTTTAAATTAAACCAAAAAATGCGGCTTGTCAACAAAAAACTCAGAAGATGAATTTTCTATCAAAAACAAACAAAATTTCAACTCAAAGAGAACGATTTTTAACAAAAAAATAGAATGTTTTAAAGAAAAGATTAATTTTTTACAAAAAAAAGTATTTTTTTTTTAACAAAATACATGAATTTTCAATAAAAAACGGTGAATTTAAACCAAAAAATACGGGTTAACAAAGTACTCACAAGATGAATTTTCTACGAAAAAAGACAAATTTTCAACTAAAAAAGATCAATTTTTAACCAAAGATAGAATGGTTTAATTGTAAGTTAGAGAAATATGTTTTCAACCAAATAAAATAAAATTTCAACGAAATAGTTCAATTTTCAACCAACAGTATTGAACGTGTGTGTAAAAAAATTGTCGAAAAATGGAATATTTAAATTTTTAGATAAAAAAATTAATTTTAAATAATAAAAAACTAACTTTTAGCCAAAGAAATTACATTTCAAACAAAAAAATTAATTTTCTACAAAAAAAAAGGAATAACTTTCAACAAAATAGATGAATTTTGAACTGAAAAGAAGAATTTTGACCAAAAAGATCAATTTTCTACCAAAGAAGAATAATTTTTACCACAATACATGATTTTTAAACGAAATATTTTAATTTCTAATGGAATTTTTAACGAAAAAGATTAGTTATCTACCAAAAAAAGAGTCTTATTTTTAAGTTAGATAAGTTTCTAACCAATTAAAATAGAATTTTCAACGAAATAGTTAAATTTTTGACCAAATTGATGAATCCTCGATAGAAAAATTAATTCTCAACAAAAAGTGTATTAGTTCATATTTTCACCAAAATATATTTTAATTTTCAATAAAAAAACTGTTAAATTAGACCAAAAATACGAATTTTCTACAAGAGAGTTAAATTTTCAAACAAGAAAGTTTTTTCAGTCAATAAAAAAAAATCTCACCTAAAATTTTGAGTTCTTAACTTATAAAGACAAATTTTGGAAAAAAGTTGAATTTATAACTAAAAAATATTTGATCTTCTATCAAAAGAATTGAATTTTCGACAAAATTTGTTAAATCTTTAACCAAAGAAATGAAATTTTAAAAAAAATTATGCGTCTTCAATAAATTTTGTTTTAAACCAAATCGTTCAATTTTGAACCAAAAAGATTAAATTAATATAAAAAAAATTCGATGAAAAATGTTATCATTAAATTTTCAGTTAAAAAATATAATTTTCAATAAATAAAAAGTAATTTTCAACAAAGAAAATAAAATTTCGACCAAAAAGATCAATTTTCTACCAAAAATGAATATTTTAAACAACATACATGAATTTTAAACGAAATATTTTAATTTATAACACCAAAAAGGTTAATTTACCACAAAAAAAAGACAAACTTTGAATTAAAAAAGATCAATTTTCAACAAAAAATATAATATTTTAATTTTAAGTTACAGAAATAAATTTTTGGGCAAATAAAATATATTTTTAATCAAAGAGATTAAACGTTTATAAAAAAAAAAAATTTAAGAAAACTGGAACAGTTAAATTTTCTATTAAAAATGAATAATTATTAACAAAATGCATGGATTTTAAACTAAATATTTTCATTTTTTAATTTGAATTTTCAACTAAAAAGGTTATATTTCTACCAAAAAAAGAATAGTTTAATTTTAAGTTAGATAAACAAGTTCTTTTTTATTTAAAAAATAGATTTTAAATAATAAAAAAAAATAATTCCTATCGAAAGAAATGAAATTTTAAACAAAAAGATTAATTTTATACTAAAAAAATGTATAAGTATTAACAAAATAGATTGATTTTTTTACCAAATATTTTAATTTGTAAATAAATTTACAATTTAATACTTGAATTTTGAAGCACAAGGATTAATTTGTTATATAAAAAAGACAAATTTTCAATAAAATAGATAAATTTCGAACTAAAAAAGATCAATTTCCAACAAAAAATATTTTAATTTTCTAATCCAAAAAAATAAACCGTATAAATGACCAAATAACTGAAATTTTTAAGAAGAAGATTAATTTTCTACAAAAAAGGATTAATTTTTAACAAAATACATGAATTTCCAATTTAATACTTTAATTTTGAACCAAAAAGGTTAATTTGCTCTAAAAGAAAGAGATATTTATATTTTATTTAAATTTTTAGTTGAAAAAATTAATTTGAAATAAAAAAAAAACTCATTTTTAACCAAAGAAAGGAAATTTCAAACAAAAAGATTAATTTTCTACAACAACAAAAAAATATCTTTCAACAAAATAGATGAATTTTGAACTGAAAAAGACCAATTTCCAAAAAAAAATATTTTAATTTTCAATTTTAAAAAACTCAGAAGATGAATTTTCTACAAAAAAAAAAGACAAATTTTCAAGAAAACAGATGAATCGTTCAATTTTCAGTTTAAAAAAATTAATTTTCAATAAAAAACTAATTTTCAACCGAAGAATATTTTAGCCAAATTGATGAATCCTCGATAGAAAAATTAATTCTCAACAAAAAGTGTATTATTTGATATTTTCACCAAAATATATTTTAATTTTCAATAAAAAAACTCGTAAATTGGACCAAAAAATACGAAAAAATGAAATAGCTAAATTTCTAGTAAAAAAGATTTACTTCGACAAAAAAAACAGAGGTGAATTTTCAACAAAATTTGTTAAATTTTTAACCAAGAAAATGAAATTTCTACCAAAAAGATAAATTTTCTACCAAAAATGAATATTTTTAACAAAATACATGAATTTTAAACAAAATATTTTTATTTTCAACGACACTGATGTGTCTTCGATATAAAAATTAATTGGCAATAAAAAAACTGGCAAATTAATCCAAAAAATACGAATTTTGTAACAGAAGATTTGAATTTTCAACCAAGAAAGTTTTTTTCAGTCAATAAAAATTTTGTTTATTTTTTTAAGTTGAATTTATAACTAAACAATACGAGTTTTTAACAAAATAAGTGAATTTTCAACTGAAAAGTTTAAATGTCTATAAACAAATGAAATTTTAACCAGAAAGATTAATTTTCTATAAAAAAATATGAGTTATCAACAAAAAAAAATGTAAAAATTGATATTTCAGGCAAAAAATATTTTTATCTTAAATCACAAACAGTCGAAATCAACCGAAAAAATGAATTTTGAAACAAGAAAATTTATTTCCTACCAATAAAGATTACTTTTTAGTCAAAAAATCCAGTTTCCAGTTTCGAAATTATAAAATAAATTTGTATAATTCGACATTTTCTGTATTATCTGAATTTTCTGTATTATTTTTCAGTATTTGTGCATTGAACGGAGTTTACGGAGAAGGCGAATTTAGGGGAGATGTAGCTTTTCCATACATGATAGCTCTGAACAATTTATCACAGTTCGTTGCCATGTACTGCCTCGTATTATTTTATCGAGCAAATGCTGAAGCTCTCCAGCCTATGAAACCGATAGGAAAGTTTTTGTGTATAAAGGCCGTCGTTTTCTTTTCCTTTTTGTAAGTATTAGTTTTTTAAATATATATTTTTTTAAACTTCCTATTTTCCTAATATTTTTGGAAAAAAAAATTACACCAAAGACACTATTTTACTTTAATTTTCCTTGAAAAATGGTTTTGAAATTCTTCGATAATTTACATAGTTACATTTTTAACCAAAAATATAAATTCTCAGCAAATTACGTCAATTTTCCATAAAACAGTTGAATTTTTTAGAAAATTTTGAAATTTTCAGTTGCATTTTCAACATGAAGATACAAATTTAAACAAAACAGCAAATTTTTAATTTTAATTAAACAAAAATTGAATATAAACAACAAGACGTATTAAAAAAAAAAATCCTCAACTAAAACAGAATAATTTCCAATCAAACAGTTGCATTTTTAACACAAAAAAATGGATTTTCTACAAAAAAATTACGAATTAACAAAATATATTTTCAGTTGTATTTTGAACTAAAAAACAGAAGATTGAATATTTAAATTCTCAGTTGAAAAAATTAATTTGCAATAAAAAGAGCAAGAATTTTCTATAAAACTGTTGAATTTTTTTCTTGAAAGAGACGAATTTTATGTAAAACAGTTGTATTTTCAACTTGGAAATACGAATTTTCATCAAAATACAAACATTTTTAATCAAATAGTTTTTAACCAAAAAGTTGAATTTTCTATTTAAAAAATTTTGAATTTTCAAACCGAGAATATGAATTTACAATAGGAGACTTAATTTTTAACTAATCAGTTTAATTTTTAAAAAATAGTTACATTTCCAGGTTAAAAAAATACTTTTATAAAATAATTAAATTGAATTAATTATTGCATTTTTGACCAAAAAATATGGACTTTTAAGAAAGTAGTTCAACCCGAAAAATTCGTTTTCCATTAAAAATTATAGATTTTCAACAAAACAGATATTTTACAACCAGTCATTTGAATTTTCAATAAAATAGTAAAAATTTTATTTAAAAAATAATAATTTTCAACCAAATAAAACAAGAAATTTTCACAAAACATTTGAATTTTCTACAAAAAATATTATTTACAAGCCACCAGTTAAATTTTCAACAAAATAGTTACATTTTAAGTTAAAAAATTGCATTATAACAATATACAAAAATTAACTTTCATAGAAAATAGATATTTCAACAACAAAATTTTAATTTAAGTAAAAAAAAACAGTTAGTTTTAATCATGAGAGACAGATTTTCATTAAAATACTTGAATCATCAACTAAAATGGATTAATTTCAAACAAAAAAGTTGATTTTTAACCGAAACCAAATTATTTTCAAATAGACAGAATAGATTGTTTTATAATAAACCCAAAATTAATTTTTAGTTTATATTTTTTTCGGTTCTAAACATTTTTAGCTAAATAATAGAATTTTTTAACTAAAAAAGATTCAATAAAAAAGAAACAAATTTTCTATAAACCTTTTGAATTTTAAACAAAAAATATATATTTTCAGTTTAAAAAATTACTTTTTGGCCAAATAAAGAAATTTTGTAATAAACATTCTATCATTTATAACCAAACAGTTGCATTTTTAACAAATAAAATACATTCATTTTTATCAAATAGTTGAATTTTCAAGTCAAAAAGTCGAATTTTCTATTTAAAAAAAGTTGAATTTCCATTTTCAAAAAATAGGTAAATTTTCAGATTAAAAATAAAAGTACTTTTTAACAAAGAAAAAAACTACCAAAAAGAACCAATTTTCAAGAAAATACATGAATTTTCTCTCAAATAGATGAATTTTCTACAAAATTCTTGGATTTTTTTACCCAAAAAATATAAAATTTAAAGAAAATAGTTAAGAAATATTAAAACTGATTAATTTTCAACCAAGCGGTTGAATCTTGAACAAAAAAATTGATTTTTTTAAATTAAAAATGATGATTTTTCAACAAAAAAGTTCATTTACAACCAGTAATTTGAATATTCAACAAAATAATTAAATTTTTAGTTAAAAAATAATAATTTTTAACCAAATAAAACACGATTTTGCTAGAAAAAATTTTAATTTTCTACAAAAAATATAATTTACAACCCATCAGTTGCATTTCCAACAAATTAGTTATATTTTCAGCTTAAAAAATTGCATTATAACAAAAGAAATACAACGAATTTTCAAAGAAAATAGATATTTAAATAAAATTTTTTTAATTTAAATTCAAAAACAGTTAGTTTTAATCACGAGAGACAAATTTTCAACAAAATAGTCAAATTCGCATCTAAAACTCATTAAGTTTTAACCAAAAAATTAATTTTCTAAATAAAATAATGAATTTTAAACAAAAAATATAAATTTTCAGTTTAAAAAATTAGTTTTGGCAAAAAAAAAGAATATTCCAATACAATTATGTATCTTCAAAAAAAAGAACTTTTAGGAATGTAGCTTAACTTTTAACTAAGGAGTTAAATTATTTTATTTTCTAAAAGTAGGGTTATAAATAATAATAATAATAATAATAATAATAATAACAATAATGATTTAATTTAGTAGATAGAAGAAAATTAATAGTTAATAATATATAATAATAGTTAATAATAATTAAGTAGAAAATTAATCTTCTTGGTTGAAGATCAATATTTTTTTTTAAAGATATTTTGTGTAGGAAAAATATTGGATATAATATTTTTGTGTACAATTTTTTAAAGAATTTTTTCATAATTAAATATAACTATTCAATTTTGTCTAGGAAATATTATGTCTCGAAAATCTTTTGTGTAGAAGATTTTTTTTGTGTAGAAAAAAAAATTATTAAATTTAAAAATTTAATTATTCAATTTTTGGTTTAAAAAAGATTTTTTTAGTTTGAAAATAATTTTTTTATCTGAAAATTGAACTATAATAATTAAATATTCCTTCATTTTAGTTAAACATTCCTCTATTTGGTTGAAAATTAATTTTTTTAACCGAAAATTTAACCATTAAAATTTTGTTTCGTAATTTATCTTTTTAATTGAAAAATCGTCTTTTCGGTAGAAAAATGAAACTTTTCTGATTGGAAAACTCGTATTTTTTGGTTGCATTTAACTGTTTTTGATTTAAGATAAAAATCCTTTTTATTTGAAAATTTAACTGTTACAGTTGAAGATATATTAATATAACTATTAAATTTTGCGTAGGAAAAATATTTTTTGTAGAACATCTTCTGTGTAGAAATACAAATTATTCAATTTAAAATTTTAATTAAAAAATTTATTAAATTGTTTAACTAAAAATTTAGTTATTCAACTATTTTTGGTTTAAAACTTCCTTTTTTTTTAGTTGAAAAATAATGTTTTTATCTGAAAATTGAACTCTATCAATTAAATATTCCTTCATTTTAGTTAAAAATTACTCTCTTTGGTTGAAAATTTTTTTTTTAACAGAAAATTTAAATATTAAATTTTTGTTTCGTAATTTATGATTTTAATTGAAAAATCGTCTTTTCGGTAGAAAATTAAACTTGTTTTTTTTTTAAATTCAAATATTCCAGTTAAAGATGTATGTGAACGATTTTAATTAAATATTTTTGATTGCTTAAATTTGGATAAAATTGAATTATAAAATTGAATAATAATTATATTCTTTTGTAAAGTAGCTTTATATCATTCGATTTAAGTAGTAAATTAATTTTTTGACTGAATATTTTTTTCTATTGGAAAATTCAACTATTTGGTTGTAAATTATTGTATTTTGTAGAAAAATTGTCCGTTTTTGTAGAAAAATAATGGATATAATATTTTTGTGTACAATATTTTTAGAATATCTTCATAATAAAATATAACTATTTAATTTTTTAGCAGAAAATTTAACTATTCAATTTTTGTTTCGTAATTTATTTATTTTTTTAAATTCAAAAATCGTCTTTTCTGCAGAAAATAGGTAACTACAGGTAAAGCTTAAAATAAAGTCTGTTTTTTAAATTTTATTTCAGCCAAGGTGTTTTGATTGCAATTCTGGTCTACTGCAATGTGATATCAAGTATATTCGACACAGATAACACGAAAGATATCAGGCAAATTTCTTCGAAATTGCAGAATTTCTTAATTTGCATAGAAATGTTTATGGCGGCGGTGGCGCATCACTATAGCTTTAGTTACAAACCTTATGTCAATTTGGCGCAGAGTCAAGCCTGGTGGGACGCTTTTAGGTAAATATATTTTATTGCCTTATTTTTTTTCGAGAATGTGCCTAAATTTGGTTAAAATTGTAATATAAAATTGAATAAGATTTTTTTTTTATTTCTAAAATTAGCTTTATATCGCTTTTTTTTAGTAAATTAATTTTTTAACTGATTTTTTTGTTGTTTTAGTTGAAAAATCATTATTAGTTGAAAATTCATCTTTTTTTGGTTTTATTTAAAATAAAAATATTAAAATAAAATATAAAAATATTCTTTAACTAAAAATTTAATTATTCAATTTTTGGTTTAAAATTTATTTATTTTTTTGCAGTTGAAAAATAATATTTTTGTCTGAAAATTGAGCTATATCAGTTAAATTTTCCTTCATTTTATTTGAAAAATCGTCTCTGATTGAAAATCAATTTTTTCAACAGAAAATTTAATTATTTACGTCTTGGTTGATAATTTATTTTTTTAATTGTAAATTTGCCTTTTTGGTAGAAAATTAAACTTGAATTTTCTGAATTTTCTATTAAGAATAATTTGCACCCGAAAAATCAGAAAACCCTGGGTTTGTCAGGGATTTTTTTCGAGAGTGTACTTTAAATTTGCTGAAATTATGTTATAAAATTGAATAACATTTTTATTCATTTCTAAAAGTAGCTTGATACGCGTTATATAATTCGATTTTAAGTTTTTAGTTTAAAAATCGTTTTAGTTTTGTAGTAAGTTAATTTTTTAATAGCATCTATTTTATTTTAGTTGAAATTCAACTATTTTGTTTTAAATTCTTGTACTTTATTGAAAATTTGTCCTTTTTTGTAGAAAATTAATCTTCTTGGTTAAAAATTCATATTTTTCTTTGAAAATTCAAGTTTCGTTGACATTTTTTTTCTGTATGGACTGAACAATTTTTCTTAATTGAAAACTCGTCTTTTTTGTGTTGAATTTAACTGTTTTTCATTCAAAGAATAAATATTTTTTATTTAACTTAAAATGTTAAATTTAATTTATTTAACTTAAAATTTAACTATTCAATTTTTGGTTTAAAACTTTTTTTTCATTTGAAAAATAATTTTTTTATTTGAAAATTCAACTATTTAAGTTTTGTTCGATCA
>JAWWLR010000128.1:34364462-34378685 GCA_035041075.1 Acraspis erinacei | reverse complement strand
AAAATTCACTTTTTTCGAAAATGTATATTTTATATTGAAAATTCATCTTTTTGGTTTAAAAATTCGTCTGTTTCAGTAGAATTTTCATCTCTTTTGGATAAAGATGCAAATATTTTTTTGAAAATTAACCTTTCTTTGATTCTAAATTCAACTTTTTTGCTGAAAAATCGTCATTTTCAGTTTAAAATTCAACTACTTTGGTAGAAAATAAACTTTTTGTTGGTAATTTATATTTTATGTTGAAAAATCAACAATTTAGTTAAAAATTAATCCTTCCTGGTTGAAAATTCAACTATTTTTGGTAAAAAATTACCTTTTTGTGGAAAATGTATATTTTATATTGAAAATTCTTCTTTTTGGTTTAAAAATTCGTCTGTTTCAGTAGGATTTTCATCTCTTTTGGATAAAAATGCAAATATTTTGTTGAAAATTAAACTTTCTTGGATTCTAAATTCAACTTTTTTGCTGAAAAATGGTCTGTTTAAGTTGAAAATTCAACTATTTTGATAGAAAATAAAACTTTTTGTTGGTAACTTATATTTTATGTTGAAAAATCAACAATTTGGTTAAAAATTTGTCCTTTCTGGTTGAAAATTCAACTTTTTGCTGAAAAATCGTCTTTTTCAGTTGAAAATTCAACTATTTTGGTATAAAAATTAATTTTTTGTTGATAATTTATATTTTATGTTCAAAATTCTTCTTTTTGTTATAAAAATTCGTCTGTTTCAGTAGAATTCTCATCTCTTTTGGATAAAAATGCAAATATTTTCTTGAAAATTAACCTTTTTTGGATTCTAAATTCAACTGTTTTGTTGAAAAATCATCTTTTTCAGTTTAAAATTCAACTATTCGATAGAACCTTAATTTTTTGATGATAATTTATATTTTATGTTGAAAAATCAACAATTTAGTTACAAATAATTCCTTCCTGGTTGAAATTCAACTATTTTGGTATTAAAAAATGAATTTTTTCTTGAAAATGTATACTTTATGTTCAAAATTCTTCTTTTAAGTATAGAAATTCGTCTGTTTCAGTAGAATTTTCATCTCTTTTTGGATAAAAATGCAAATATTTTCTTGAAATTAACCTTTTTTGGATTCCAAATTCAACTGTTTTGCTGAAAAATCGTATTTTTCAGTTGAAAATTCAACTATTTTGGTAGAAAATAAACTTTTTGTTGGTAATTTATATTTTATGTTGGAAAATCAACAATTTAGTTAAAAATTTATCCTTTTTGGTTGAAAATTCAACTTTTTCCTGAAAAATCGTCTTTTTCAGTTGAAAATTCAACTATTTTGATATAAAAAAATTTATTTTTCTTGGAAAAATATATTTTATGGTCAAAATTCTTCTTTTTGGTATGGAAATTCGTCTGTTTCAGTAGAATTCTCATCTCTTTTGGATAAAAATACAATTATATGGTTAAAGATTCTTTTCTTTTAAAGTCTTTTTCAGTTTAAAATTCAACTATTTTGGCAGAAAAATAATTTTTTGTTGATAATTGATATTTTTTGTTGAAAATTCAACTATTTTGGTAAAAAATTCACTTTTTTCGAAAATGTATATTTTATATTGAAAATTCATCTTTTTGGTTTAAAAATTCGTCTGTTTCAGTCGAATTTTCATCTCTTTTGGATAAAAATGCAAATATTTTGTTGAAAATGTTATTTTTTGAAAATTAAGATTTCTTGGTTTCAAAATTCAACTGTTTTGCTCAAAAATCGTCTTTCTAAGTTAAAAATTCAACTATTTTGGTAGAAAATAAACTCATAATTGAAAATTTATATTTCATGTTGAAATTTCAACTAGTCTTTTTTAAATTCCTCTCTTTAATTTAAAAGTTAATCAGTTCTAGTTAAAATTTCGTATTTTTTGGAAAAAAATGCTACTATTTTTTTTTTAATTCTTTTTTTTAATTAAAAAATTAATCTGATCAAGTTGAAAAATCAACAATTTAGTTAAAAATTTATCCTTCCTGGTTCAAAATTTAACAATTTTGGTAGAAAATGAACTATTTGGTGAAAATTTATATTTTCTGTTAAAAATTCAACTATTTTTTGGAAAATTCGTCTTTTTTCATTTAAAAATTCTTCTGTTTTAGTGTACTTTTAATCCATTTTCGACAAAAATGCAATTATTTGATTTGCAAATTTTATTCCTTGAAAATTGAGCTTGTTTATTTAAAATTTGAACTTTTTTACTGAAAAATCGTCTTTTTAAGTTGAAATTTCATCTATTTTGGTAGAAAATGAACTATTTGTTGAAAATTTATATTTTCTGTTGAAAATTCAACTATTTTTTGATAATTCGTCTTTTTTATTTATTTATTCTTTTTTTTTAATTAAAAATTCATCATTTTAGTTGGAAATTCATCTCTGGTTGAACATTAGTTTTTTTTAAATTAAATTTTTTTAACTAAAAATTCAATCCAGTTGAAGACCTCTTTGATTGGAAATTTAACTATTTTGTTACAAAATTCGTTTTCTTTTATTTTTTTTTTAGTTTAAAATTTGTATTTCTTTGTAGAAAACTAATCTTCTTGTCTTAAAACTTCCTCTTTTTTGTGAAAATTTAACTATTTTACAGTAAGTTCGTATTTTGGCTTGAAAGTTCAACAGTTTGGATGAAAATGTTTCCTTTTCTTGACTGCAAAATTTTTATTTGATGAAAATTCGTCTTTGTGGTTAAAAAAATTCAGCATTTTAGGTGAAAATTCATCTATTTGGTTCAAAAATTTGACTATTTATTTGAAAATTAGTTTTTTGTTTTAGTGAAAATAAATTTTTGATTGAAATTTTATGTTTTTAGTTGAAAATATAACTTTTTCTTTGTAAAGTTCTCTTTTTATTTTTAAAATTCGTCTCTTTTTCTTAGAAAATTGAAATCGAGGAAAATCGAAGAAAAATGGAAGAAAGTTTGAAATAAAATTGAAATATTTTGTGGAATTTTTGTTATTGTTAAAATATCAACTATTTTATTCACTTTTTTGTTGAAAATTCATATTTTCGGGTTTCAAAGTCAACCCTTTGATAAAATATTTGACAGTTTAGCTTAAAAATTTAATAATTTGATTAAAAATTCGAATATTTGGTTAAAAATTTATTGTAACTTAATTTTTAAATCGAAAATCTATCCTTTTAGATTAAAATTTTATCTTTTATGTTAACAAATTTATCTTTAATATTTTAAGAAAGTTCAAATTTGAACCAAAATTTTATTTTTTAATTTCTAATTAAAATTGGTACCTAAAAAAAAATGAATCATAATTTATTGGTAAATAGTAAATTAAAAAAGAAAAAAATTTTTAACCCACTATAAGAATCCGCTACTTGAAAAAGGAGGTTTTTGGGCCACTCTAAAAGGGATTTAATTTAAATTTTGTAATTTCTCTAATTTAATTTCATTCCTTCTTTTTATAAAGTACTTTTAAAGTGAGATGGACTCATTGAAATAAGCTGAGATTGAAATCGATTAATCGATTAAAAATCATTGAAATTACCCAGGACCTTTGTAATTTGGTGCGAAATAAGTGTAAGTGTATATGGTATTTGTATAATGGTATTGTAAATTACTAGAAGGTAGTAAGCAGCGATTGTCGTTAAAATGTGTGATACAAATTTACCTCTCTTCGGACATTTTTTTCTTTTGCCGGAGCGCAAATGAATTTCAGAATGCGCAAGATTTTTGCGTATTTACCAAGGATAATAAACCAAATATTGTACATACTAATTTTAAGGTCGAGGATAATAAATGAATCATATTATTTGTAAAATTTAAAATTTTCTTTCAGAATTTACGCCTTTTGCAGTTGAAAAGGGACGGAACCTGAAAAATATCCGGACACTTTAAAATTCCGGAAAAAGAAAATTATTTCACGTAGAAAAGACGCGAAATTATCAAATTTCCGACAGAAAATGTGCCGAATTTTTTTCAATTTCGTTATTTTAAATTTAAACAGTAATTTTGAAAAATACATTGAACAATAAAAAAGTATTTTTTGACAATAATATTAATAATAATAAATAAAAAGTTACCAATTTTGAAAAAAAAAAGTTTTTTGGATTATTCAAAATAAAATTAGGTAAGAAATGAATATTTAAAAATAAAAGAAATGATTGCTTTAAAAGCTGAAAAGCTTAAATGGCTAAAAAGATAGAGATTAAAAATTTAAAAACGTTTTTAAACTCCTTTTTTTTACAATTCAGGGTGGCCGCTGGACTAGGAATTGTACCAATTTTTAGAAAAAAATCTTTCCAGCTTTTATTTTAACATTTCCCAGGAAAATTGAAAATGATTTTTTATTTTATAAACTAATTTCAAGAGAATATTTAAAAATATTAAAGGTTTAGAAAATTGTCAAAAATGAATGTGGAAGATTTTAAGAAAATTTCTTTAATTTGGCAGAATAACAAAAATTGATTTGAAAAAATGTAAAACAACATTTTAAACTATTTAAAATTAAAATAATTCAATTTTTAATTTGATCAGGAAACTTTAAATTTTGTTTACAAATTTATAGTTTGAACTGGAAATTATCAAATTTTAAATTTTATTTATCCAAAAGAATTATAATTTGTCTTGAAACAGGGAAAATAAAAAATGTAAATAAATTCCGAGCTGGAACAGGAATTTTTTTTAAAGAATGAAATCTAATTCTAAGTTGAAACAGGATATTTTCGAAAAAATTAAAATTATGAATTTGAACAGAGGATTTTTCTAAAAAATTATAATTTTTAGTTGAAATGGAGAATTTCTACATTTTTTAACTCTTCTTTTTTAATCATAAAACTTTTTTAATCATAAAACTTTTTTATTACATCCTTATTTGCAAATAACATAAAAATCGGATGTTTCCTAAAATTGTTTAATTTTTTAGTAATTTTCTTTCTTTAAATAAATTATTTAGCGATTTTTTTAATTATAAGCCTGTTTGATAATACGTTTTTATTTTTATAATTATGAAGAACACGAAGACTGATTTTTTAAAATTTTATATATATTTTAAATAATTTTGTTCACGTCTTCTATTGTTTTATCAAGAAACTTTCTTATTGTTTATTTACTTGAAAATAACATGAAAACCAGGCGTGTTTTTTAATTTGAAAATTTTCTTTTTTAAACTAAATCATTTAGTAATTTTTTAAATTATAAGCCTTTTTGATAATATTTTTTTAATTTTTTCCAAATGTTGTCATTTTTAATTTATAATTAATTTATATCAATTGTTTTTATTCCATTTTTTGGATTTTTTAATTTTTTAGTTATTTAATTTGTTGACTTATTGCAATTTTTACTTAGGAATTTTGTATTGTTTATTTAATTGCACAGAAAAACAGGGTTTCTTTAATTAACATTTTTTTTATTTTAAATATTTCTTAGTCCTAATTTTTTTTTTTTTTTTCAAATATTTTTCAGTTTTTAATCTAAATTCTTTTTTTTAACTTTGTAATCAGTTTTAAATTTAAATGGCATTTTATTTCTTGCTAAGATCGTGTAAAAACAGGAGCTTTTTCAAATTATTAATTTTCAGTGGTAATAAATAAACATTTAGTCATTTTTTGAAAGTGGAAGCATTTTTGAAAATGTTTCGATTAATAGAATTGTGAAGAACAAGAACACAGAATTTTGTAATTTTGTTTATTTATTTTGGTTTGTGAATTTTTAAATGTTTATTATATTCAGGAAAAAAACGTTCTTTTTCAAATTTTCAAATTTTTAAAGTTTTAAACTTTTTAATTTTTTAATTTAAGGGCCTTTTTGAACATATTTTTTCAATTGTATCCTTCCAAAGAAAACAAAGATCGGATTTATTTCATATTTTTTAATTTTTTAATTTATTTTCGATAATGAATTCCTTAAATATTTATTTTATTGCGAAAGAAACGCTTTTTAAAAATATTTTTTATTTTTTTTAACCTTTTTAGTTTTTACAGTAAAAGGTTGTTTTATTTTAAGACATATTTTATTTACTTGAATATAATTTTATTTAAAAGAATGCATAAAACAGGTATTTAAACAAAAATCAAGTTTTTTAGTTTTTTAAAACTTTTAGTTAAAAAAAAGATTGTTTCATTTGAAATTATGTTTTATTTACTTGCATAATTTTACTTTAGAGAATGCATAAAACCGGGAATTTTTTAAATTTCTTAATTATTTTTAATTTTTTTCAGTTGAAATATTTTTTCAGCCATTAGTTTTAAATTGAATACTTTTTAAAAAAATTTTTCTTTGCTAAGATAACGTAAAAACAGGAGTTTTTTCAAATAATTAATTTTCAGTGATAATAAATGATCATTTAGTAGATTTTTTTAAGTAAGAGCCGTTTTGAAAATTTGTTTTCAATTTTTTTTAGTTTAAAAAAAACTTTTGTTTAAAAAAAATATTGTTTTAATTTCCAGTATATTTTATTTGCTTGCATAATTTTACTTTAAAGAAAGCACAAAACTGAGATTTTTCAAATTTTTAATTTATTTACTTAAATTATTAATTAAAAATTTTTTTCAGCTTAAAATTGTTTTGATTTATTTATATATATTTCAGTTTTTAATTTTAATTTTTCAATTTTTCAACTTTGTCATTAGTTTTAAATTAAAATTTCATTTGATTAATTTTGGATTATGAATTTTTAAATATTTATTTTATTGCTAAAAAACATTTTTTTTCAAATTTTTTAGCTTTTTCAGTGTTTATAGTGAAAGATTGTTTTATATATAACAAATATACTTTATTTACTTGCATAATTTTACTTTAAACAATGCATAAAACCGGAATTTTTTCAAATTGGTAATTTACTAATTATTTTTTATGTTTTTCCCTTGATTTTTTTTCATTTCTTTAAATGTTTCTCAGTTTTTAATTGAATTATTTTTTCAACATTGTCATTAGTTTTAAATTAAATTTTTTGTGTGTGCTAAGATTCAAATTAATAATTGCCAGTGATAAATTACCATTTAGTCATATCTTTGCTTGAACTGGAAACTTTCCAGTGACATATTTCCGATCTTTTCCGGTTCCCGCGCTTTTTAGTGAATGACGTCATAATGAACATGAAGTTTCAGATTGCTGACATATAAGCTTTTTTATAAAGTTAAAATTGTCAATTGTCAGTAATTTAAAAAGAAAATCTAATATTTTGGAAAAGAATGGAGGTAAAGAACGGAAGTGAATCGCTAGGCCACAATGGAAAATCCAAGAATGATGCAGAAGATCATGAAGAGTATCAATATTTGCGATTGATAGATAAAATTATCAAAACTGGTACTAAGAAATCTGATCGCACTGGAACTGGAACTTTTACGATTGCTGGACCACAAATGCGCTTTAATCTTCGAGATGGTAATATTTTCATATTTTTAAACAATTTTTACCAATTCCAACGAAAAATAGTTGAATTTTTTAACTAAAAAATCACTTTTTAACCAAAAATTTAATAGTTAAATTTTCATTAAAGAAAGTTATCACTAAAACGATAAATATTTAAACCAAAATTATTAATTTTCTACCAGAGATGAATTTTTAATGATTTTTCAAAAGAAAAATTAAATTTCCACTGAAAATAAAAACGAATTTTCAAATAAAACAGTTAAATTTTTAACCAGAGTGATTAATTTTCAATTAAAAAAGTAATTTAGGAAATTTACAAAACAAAAACATTAATTTTTAATATTAAAAAATCTAATTTTCTACAAAGTAGTTAAATTTTTTACCTAATTGTTGAATTTCCAAGATCAAATGTCGAATCTTCTAAATAAAAAAGTTGAATTTTCAACGCAAAAACATAATAAAAAAGCAGATAATTTTTCAAATTTCCATTTTAAAATTTGATTTCCAAACAGTTACATTTTTAAACAAAAAAACTTTAATTTCTACTAAAAAAGAACAATTTTCACCCACAGTTGAATTTTTTTAACTAAAAAATATCAATTTTATACAAAAAATTAATTTTTAATATAAAAAAACGAATTTTCTACATAGTAGCTCAATTTTCTACCTAATTGTATACCTATTTTTTACAAAACAATTGAAATTTTAATCAAATAATTAAATTTTCAACCAAAAAGTTAAATGTTAAAAAAAAAATGAAACAGTTCAATTTTCAGGTAAAAAAATCCATTTTTAACTAAAAATCAAAACAAATTTTCACCCAAATCGTTAAATTTTTAACGAAAATGGTAAATTTTTTACTTAAATAGTTGAATCTTAAAAAAAAAAATAATTTTCAACAAAAATGATGAATCTTTAATAGTTGAATACAAATAGTTGAATTTCCAAGACAAAAAGACGAACTTTCGGTACAAAGCAGTTTAATTTTCAACAAAAAAATACGAAATTTCAACAAAAATGTCCATTTTCAACCAAAGAGATGAAAGTTCTACTAAAACTATGAATTTTCTGCCAAAGAAATGAATTTCTACCATAAAAATTTGAATTTTCAATCCAAAAATATAAATTTTCAACAAGAAAGCTAATTTTCAGCCAACAAAGATTTTTCAGACAAGAAAGAAAAGAAATTTAGGCAAATTATAGATTTTTTTTGTTTGCTTTTACAGGATTTTCCAAGAATAATTTAACATTTTTTTGAAAATTCCTCTCTTTTAATAGAAGCTTTATTTTTTTTTAAATGAAAAATGAAAACTTTTGGTTGAAATTCAACATTTTTGTTCGAAAAGTCTACTATTATATTTTTTGTTCAAAGTTCATCCTTTTTGGTTAAAAATTTTACTATTTGGTTCATTCAACCGTTTTTGTAAAAAAAAATTAAACTTTTCGGTGAAAAATGAACTTTTTTGTAAAAAAAACGAAAATTCAACAATTTTATTTTGTTTTTTAGACTAAAAAATCTTTATTGGCTGAAAATTCATCCTCTTGATATCAAAGTTAATCTTTTTGACGAAAAAACTGCATTTTTTCGGGTTAAAAATGACATTTTTGGTTGAAAACTGTTTTTTTCTTCTTTTAGTTGGAAATTAATTTGAGAACTGAAAAAATTTAAAAAAAAATTAAAAGTTTTTAATATAAAAAAATTAATTTTCTACAAAGTAGTTGAATTTTCTACCTAATTGTTGAATTTCCAAGATAAAAAGACGAATTTTCAATACAAAATAGTAGAATTTTTAACCGGAAAATGCGAAATTTCAATAAAAAAGTTCAAATTTCTACTAAATTTGCGGATTTTGAGCCAAAGCAGATTAATTTTCAAATTTCAAACAAACGGTTGCATTTTTTTAACAAAAAAACTTTATTTTCTACAAATACAAATGAATTTTTAACCAAAAAGTTGAATTTTTTATTTAAAAAGATCCATTTTCAAGAAAAAATTCATTTTTCATATAAAGAAAATATTTTTTATATTTTTTTATATAAAGAAAATAATATTCCTATATATTTCGAAAAAATTCAAAGAGGTATTTGAAGGTTTCAGACTAGTTAAAAAAGTATCTGGAAAAAATATTTTTTTTTTAAATTCATGTTTTTTTGTAAAAATAATGGTATTTTTATAGAAAATTGATCTTCTTGTTTGAAAATTCAGCATTTAAGTGAAAAATTCATCACTGGTTGAATTTTTTTTGTTTTTTATTAGTTGAAACTTAATTTTTTAACTAAAAATTTAACTATCCTTTTTTTGTTGTTGAAAATTTATATTTTTTATTTGAAAATTAAACTTTTTTGTTGGAAATTCACGTATTTTCTTGAAAATTTGTATTTTTTTGTTGCAGAAAATTAATCGTTTTGCTAGAAAATTCATTTTTTTTCTTCAAATTCATGTTTTTGGTTGAAATTCACCTATTTTCGTTAAAAATTCAACTATTTTTTTTTAAATGTGTCTTTTTTGTTTGAAAAGTCAGCTCTTTCTTTAAAAATTCATGTTTTTTGTAAAAAAAATGTTATTTTTTGTATAGAAAATTATTCTTCTTGTTTGAAAATTCCTCACTTGTTGAAAATTTGTTTCTTTTTTTCTTGGTTAGTTAGTCTGGAAAATTATTCCATTTTTTTAAAAACAAATTCATCTTTTATGTATAAAAGCAATATTTTTTGTTGAAAATTCACCTATTTTTGTTAAAAATTTAACTATATGAAATGTTGTCTTTTTAGTTGAAAATTTGTATTTTTTAGTTGAAAATTCAACTGTTTCTTTGAAAATTCATGTCTTTTCCCGAAAAATTATCTTTTTAATAGAAAATAAATCTTCTTGATTGAAAATTCCTCACTGATTGAAAATTCGTTTGTTTTTCTAGGTTGAAACTTGATTTTTTATTTGAAAATTAAACATTTTTTATCATATTTTTTGGTATATAATTAATCTTCTTGGTTGGAAATGTAACTATTTTGTTTAATATTCGTTTCTTTTTATTAAAAATTAATTTTTTCTTATTTGAAAATTTAAATATTCCGTTTTTGGTTGAAAATGATTTTTAACAAAATAGTTGAATTTTTTATTTAAAAAGATCCATTTTCAAGAAAAAATTCATTTTTTATATAAAGAAACTATTTAAAAAAATTTTTTATAGGTTTCAGACTAGTCAAAAAAGTATCAGGAAAAATTGTAAGAATTTTTTACTTTTTATTTTACAGGATTTTATGAAATTTGGTTAACATTTTTTTGTTGTTGAAAATTTCTCTTTTCATGGAAGTTTCATATTTTGTGTATTAAAAATGCAAATTTTTGGTTAATACTTAAATCTTTTTGTTAGAAAAGTGTACCATGTATTATATTTTTGGAAAACAAAATTTGGGAAGAAAATTCCAATATTTTTTAGAAGATTCGACTGTTTCTTATGAAATTCAACAATTTGATTTTTTTCCTGGACTAAAAAATATTTTTTAATTGAAAATTCGTCTTCTTGATTTCAAGGTTAATCTTTTTGGGGAAAAAACTGCATCTTTTATGTTAAAAATTAGATTTTTGTTGAAAAATAATCTTCATTGTTTGAAAATTACACTACCTTGTTAAAAATTTAACTACTTTGTTCTAAATTATTTGTTTGTTTGTTAAAGATTCCTTTCTTTGGTTGAAAATTCCTCTTTTTTAGAAAAAAATTTATCTTGGTAGAAAATTCATTTTTAAAAATTAAAATTTAACCTTCTTGAAAAAAATTCGTCTTTTTTGGTTGAAAAATTCATCACCTGGTAGGAAATAAATTTGTTTAAAAATTTAAATTAAACTATTTTCGATTTTTAGTTAAAGATTGATTGTTTTGGGTTGAAAATTTAACTTTCTTAAAGAAAATTCGTCTTTTTGGGTTGAAAATTGACCAGTGTGGTATAAAAATTAATCTATTTCATTGAAAACTCAAGATTTTGGTTAAAAATTCAAATTTTTTCGTTGAAAATGCATCTTTTCTAGAAGATTTAATGTTTTCGGGTTTAAAAATCAATTGTTTTCTAAACCATATTGAATGTAAAAGAATTTATTGGAATTATTCACCTATTTTGTGAAAAAAATCATCCAATTTTTCCTGTTTTGAGAGCATTTTGATCCCCAAAGTCTGCAATTAGTATAATAAATTAAATATTTACCTTTCTGAAGGAGTATTTCCACTTTTAACAACAAAGCGAGTTTTTTGGCGAGGAGTTGTGGAAGAACTTCTTTGGTTTGTTCGAGGATCCACAAACGCAAAAGAATTATCGGAGAAAGGAGTTAAAATCTGGGACCCAAACAGTTCTCGAGAATTTCTCGATTCCTGTGGATTTACAGACAGAGAAGAGGGAGATTTGGGTCCTGTTTATGGATTTCAGTGGAGACATTTTGGCGCAACATACACTGATATGCATGCTGATTATACTGGCCAAGGTAAAAAACAAAATTCCGTTTGCTAGCATCTAAAAACATTTTTCGACTCTTTTATTATTAAAAAAGGACAATTTTTGGCTGGAAATGTCAGGAATTTAAAAAAAAATTGAAGAAAAAAGATTCTTTATTTGTAAAAGCAGCTTTGTTTTATTGTATTTAACGATTTAATTGTTAAAAATTGATAGTTTTTAGTTGAAAATTTAAGTATCTGGTTAAAAATTAATATTTTTTAGTTGAAAATTCATGTCTGTTATTGAAAAATCAAATTTTTTTTATGTAAAATTAAATTTCTTGTTTAAAAATTCATTTTTCTGGTTAAAAAATTAAAAGATAATGTTTTTTTTGTAAGATTTTAATTTAAAATTAATCTATTTCAGATTGAAAATCGCTATTTTAGTTTAAGTTGAAACTTAATTTTTTTGCTGGGAAATTAATTTTTTTAAATTAAAAATTGATTAAAATTGATTAAAAATTGAAATTTTAATTAGAAATTAATCTTTCTTTTAAAAAATTCAACTTTTTCAGTTGGAGATTCTCTCTTTTATTTAAAAATTTAGCTTTTTTTTATTTAAAATTCCACTATTCCTGATGAAAATTCATAATTTTTAGTTGCAATTTCATATTTTTTGTTGAAAATTCACCTCTTTTTATAAAAAAATTCAACTATTTGGTTGAAATTTGGTCTTTTTTGTTGTTGAAAAGTGAAATCTTTCTTTGAAAATTCATGTCTTGTGGAAACATTATTTTCTTTAATAGAAAATTAATCTTCTTGATTTAAAATTCATTGTTTTAGTTGAAAATTAATCATTGGTTCAAAATTCGTTTTTTTCGGTTCAAACTTAATTTTTCAACTAAAAATTTAAGTATTCCATTTTTTGTTGCAGAAAATCAATCGTTTTGCTTGAAAATTCATTTATTTTTGTTTAAAATTCCTGTTTTTGGTCGAAAATTCACATATTTTTGTTAAACTCTTTCTTTAAAAATGCATGTTTTTTGTAAAAAAAAATGGTATTTTATTATCGTAAATTAATCTTCTTGTTTGAAAATGCATCACTTGTTGAACTTTTTTTTCTTAGTTAGTCTTAAAAACTATTCCATTTTTTGTTAAAAATAAATATTTTTATTTGTAAATTCAACTTTTTGGTTGGAAATTCACATATTTTCTTTTAAATTCGTATATTTTTTTTGTAGATAATTAATCTTTTTTGTTTAAAAATTCATCGCTTTTGTTCAAAATTCACATATTTGGTTGAAATTTTTTTTTTAGTTGAAAATTCTAGTATTTGCTTGAAAATTTGTCATTTTTTGGTAAAAAAATTAATCATCTTTTTTGAAAATTCATCACTGGTTGAAAAATCGTGTTTTTTTAGTTGAAACTTAATTTTTTAACTAAAAATTTAACTATCCTTTTTTTTGTTTGAAAACTTATATTTTTTATTTGAAAATTCAACTATTTTCTTGGAAATTCACGTCTTTTCTTGAAAATTTGTATTTTTTTGTTGCAGAAAATTAATTGTTTTGCTTGAAAATTCAAATATTTTTTTAAAAATTCACGTTTTTTGTAAGAAAAATGCTATTTTTTTTATCGAAAATTAATCTTCAAAATAATTTCAACCAAAAACAGGAATTTGAAAAAAAATGAATTTTCATGCAAAACGATTAATTTTCCGCAACAAAAAATACAAATTTTCAAGAAAATACGTGAATTTCCAACAAAAAAGTTGAATTTTCAAATAAAAAATATAAGTTTTCAACCAAAAAAAAGGATAGTTAAAGTTTTAGTTAAAAAATTAAGTTTCAAATAAGAAAAAACAAATAAATTTTCAACCAGTGATGAATTTGAAACTGACAACAAATTATCATTAAAAATTTCATGTTTTTTGTAAAAAAAAAATGGTATTTTTTTAAAGAAAATTAATCTTCTTGTTTCAAACTTCATAATTTCAGTTTAAAATTCATCACTGGTTGAAAATTTGTTTGTTTTTTCTTAGTTGAAACTTAATTTTTTAACTAAAAATTTAACTATCCTTTTTTCTTGGAAAACTTATTTTTTTTTATTTAAAAATTCATCTTTTTTGGTGCAAATTCACGTATTTTCTTGAAAATTTGTATTTTTTTGTTGTAGAAAATTAATCGTTTTGCTTGAAAATTCATTTTTTTTTCTTCAAATTCCTGTTTTTGGTTGAAATTCACCTATTTTCGTTAAAAGTTCAACTTTTTTTGAAAATTGTGTCTTTTTTATTTGAAAATTAAACTCTTTCTTTAAAAATTCATGTTTTCTGTAAAAAAATGGTATTGTTTTTATAGAAAATTAATCTTCTAGTTTGAAAATTCACCATTTAAGTTAAAAATTCATCACATTTTGAAAATTTGTTTTATTGAAACTTAATTTTTTAACTGAAAATTTAACTATCCTTTTTTTGGAAAATTT
>JAWWLR010000128.1:34153734-34165024 GCA_035041075.1 Acraspis erinacei | reverse complement strand
ACTTACGGTAATGTTTGTATTGCCAGTTTCAAGAGGCTTCCCACTGATAGTTGGGTCTCCTTATTATTCCTTCGTGCTTTCTACCAAAGAAATATTCCATTAAGTGATAGTAGACCTATATTCGCTTTGGACATAATGTATAACAGCTTTGATGCAAAAATTAGTGTGTTTATTATCAAGCAATATTTATTTTCATCAAGAAATAATACTTGAGGATTAAAATGTGTTATTTTCGAACAATAAGTTGTATCTTTTGAACTATGAAGCTCCTATTGAAGTTAACTACATATTCCTTGATGTGAAAGAAATTTTTTGGATTTTTTCAAACGTTTCTTTATATAGATCGCATTGTTCTTTACAAGGAATTTAAATTTCTTTTAATAAAAAATACCGATCTTACACTTGAATAATATTTTACAGTCACTGATAAATATTTCTTTGAAATAGGAGATCGTTCATTTGAACCAAAACCATTTCGCCTATAATCAACTGCCATTCCTTTGGTGCCAGGAAATATTGATAAAAGTTGACAGTGCGTTTCTGTAAAACGAGACATCAAATCTTTCAATTAAATCAGCTTGTATTTTATCCAATCGACATTACTTTCAATCAGGATTACATTTCTTAGAATTAGAGTTATATTCGATCATATCAACAGACTGATTTTTAAATTCAAATCTCTAGTTTCATTTAATTAAAGACATCGTCCATTCGCTCAAATACTATTTCAAAGGCTCAAGTAATTATTTATTTGCGTCAATAATTTCATATTTTTCATACAATCAAACAATTTCTTTAGATTTAAGAAATACATGAGTGGACGTATTCAGTACGACCATTTCTTTGAATGAAAGAAATCTTATTTGGTTCAAAAACTTTTTTTCAGGCCGCTACCCTTTTTTTGAAAGTTGCAAGAGCAATTTGGTCGCCGTCTAACTGCTTGAGTTACTCTCCCCACTCAACTTCCCATTGCGTCGCTGAGTGAGCGCGAGCTACTGCGCCTGATTCTTGACGTCGGGAGGAGGGGGGGGGGGGTCCTTTATAATATTAAGGATGAAGACACCTAAACAAAAAATGGATAATTTTGCTATTAGCTATTTAGAAGTATTATATTCCAAATCTACGTTTCCCGGCTATTGCAACGATATGTCACTTGCAATTAAAATATTAGAATTAGAATGAGCGCCATACGTAATTTGCCCCCATGAAGTGGAAATTAAAAGTGTTTTCAGGATATGTATGGGTTCACGGAAATTCAGCTTCTATATTTTGTAAATTGCCCATATCCATAGTACTATGAATTCACTTTAGAAAAATTAAAAAAACATTGTTATTTAATTTGATATTACGTTTTTTAAATAAATTTAAGCACGCTCGAAAAAATCCCTCACATATCCAGACATTAAAGTTTTAAATGCTATTTTTACATTCAATTATGTGGATTTCAAATCTTAAAGGCTATATGGTCTATGCTATAGCATCTATTACTTTATACTTAAAACTTTACAAATAAAAACTTTTTTATATTTTGTATTATATTCCACAATAGTACAAAAGACCCCCTCGCTGCCAAGGGCCGGACAGAGCCACTCGCGCTCACTTACTGACGTGCGGAGAAGTTGAGTGGATAACTTAAGTCAAGCAGGTTATCGGCGATTAAATGATAATAGCCGTTCCCACATTAAAAAATAAGTAAGCTGAAAGGTCATGGCCATAAGATGAGACTTCAGCACACCAAAAATTCAATTTTTTTCCAAACCAAAACTATCTTCAGTTTAAAATTTTGCGCCTAATAACCTTTTAAAAACTTTTTTTACATTCCTAGTTCCAGACTTACCATCATCATTTTCCACTGCCTCTCTTAATTTATCATTTAATGACTCTGACCTCTTTTTCAATGACATCACACCTGAAATACTTTTGAAAAAAAATAATTGAAATCAAATTAAATGCCATTGAAACTGCTGGAATATAAATCAAAATAATTAAACTTGCTCTGCCAATAATGTTTCCTAATATTTTGCATATTAATAATGCTTTCCCAAAGTTCGGTATATTCCTAGATATATGGAAAAAGGCTGTTATTTGCCCAGTTCCAAAAATGTCTAAACCTACTTCCCAAAAAGCCTTCCGTTATATTTCTATTTATTGGAGTTTTGAATATTAGTAGTTACGCGTGGCAACGCTACTGATCGCGCTTAAGGGCGAACTTTAGAGACGTACGTGGAATGGAGAACAGTGTGCGAGAATGAGTGAAATGAGAGAGTTTAACCGAGCGCGTGGTTGTACGAATCCTAACGTTATCGTTTGGGCTTATTGTAATACTTAATTAGAATATACTTAATGACTTTTTAAACTTGGACACGTTCCTTGAAGTGTCTACCCTCGTTTCGCCTGCCACTACAGATTGCTTATAATCGTTTTTCTAGAGGTTTTTGCCTTTAAGAAATGAGCTATTTCAGATTTATTCATGACAGATATTTCTAGTTTGTTTGCAACAAATTGACCTACTGACCCTCATTCGATTCTCAGGTATCAAAGAGAGAACACCTGTTCTTTGGTGTTATTGTTTATATTTTTATTGCTTCGATGTCGAGATTTTTTTAAGTAGCAAGCCAATCTGAATAATCATGAAAAATCGAGAGAAGAACAGTAGCAGCATCGCACGATTGAACATATGGCTTGGGCTTTGAACAGAGATGGTAGTCGTCTCGAACAGATGTTGATTCGTCTCATGGAAAATATTTTTTTACGCAAAAATCCTGATCCAGCACCGACAAACGACGAAGAACCTGTACCGAGATACCACATAATGCTAGATTTGACTAAAGGGATAGAAGACTTTACTGGCGAGGTTGGAACCGCACGAGCTAAGGATTGGCTCCAAACTCTGGATGCAATTAAAACTCTACACTGTTGGCCTGATAGTTTTGCAATTGAGACGGCCCAAGCTCATTTGAAAAAGGGTACCCGAGATTGGTAATTACTTCGTGCAGCAGAAATTGAGAATTGGCTTTAGCTCCAAACAAAATTCCACGATGCTTACGTTATCCAGGAGAATAAAATAATAAGTGGAGAAAAATTATTCAGAGTGCCAGAGAAGAACGAGGGGATTTCAACGTACTACTATTCAAAGGTCAAATTGTGTGTTAGTTTAGATCTGAGTTTTTTCAAGATCAAAGAACAAGTTTTAGTTGGCCTACGAGTTGTAGCATACAAGCGCATCAACAATCAGCGTGTGGAATGAATCAAAGGATGCGATAAACCAGGTCGAAATGAATCTCCAAAAGCAAAAGCTGGCCCTTCGCAGTATTCAAGCAGCGAGAAATTCTGAACAAGTCGAGGCTCCAAAACAGAAGTTCCGAAACCCCAGCGCACATCAGATCCACGAACAGCTGTCAAAAACGACAATGGCTAGCCGAAGTGTTACAACTGCAACCGATACGGACACTTAGCAAGAAATTGCCCTGAATCGACTAGGGAATTACTGTGTAAAAAGTGTGGTAAAACTGGACATACACAACCTCACCGAATTGCAGCAGCGAGTGGAGAGGAGAAAGAAATCAGTCTTATTGATACAACACAGAAAGTGACATTTCACTCCTTCAATATTTAAAAAGGGTTCTAGTGAATGGGAATAAACTCAGAGCGCAAGTTTATTCGGGAAGTTTGGACTGTACTTTGAAGGGAACTCAAGCGAAAGCAGGAGGTTATTATTTATTATTTTCTTTATTTGGAAATAGCAGAATGTGCAGTTCCGGATTGCGGTACAGAAATTAACATAAAATATACTGTATATGTAGAAAAGTTTTCATTTTTCAAAAAATTGACTGCGAAGTTCTTGTACAGGATGATAATGTGTTCGTTAAAGCCATTGCAAATCGTACATGGCTCTTAACTTGAAATCTCAGAATGAATTATAATCATAAAACTAGTAATGAACCCATCCTCTCAAATAAACCTTCTCGATTAAAAATATGTGTGACATTTAGAATTATTAACGTCAATAAATGAATCTGGGTTATGTGTTTTGATTTCTTTGAAAACCATAATAAGTTTAGATCTAAGAACCTGCAAATTAATACTATATTACTTCATGAAAACAGTATATTGTACTTAATTCAAAATCGATGTTGTTGATCATGATGTTTTTTCGTCTGAGACAATGATATATTGTAGAAGTGTTGTTAAAAGAACTTGACATACTTCAGGTAAATAAAATCTCATAATGCTATAGATCCTATATTAAAAATGCAATTAAATTAATAATATCATTGAATTATTTTCTTATTGCTATAATTTACCATTACTATCTACCTTTCAATAATTCTTCATGTAAATAAAATATTTTCTAATCATTGCCGTTTACATTTAATACTTTTCAAATGTTAAGTTAGAAATCTGGAAATTTCGCTTATGAAATAAAGTGAATTTTTCATTGCTTTTGGATTTCGGACTATACAAAGTATTTAAACTTATCATTTTATTTTCTAAAAGTAATTTCATTAAGGTTTCCCTTCTATTTAATTAACCGTGTTTGTATTTTACAGACATGTAGATTTTCTTAATAATTCCACTCAGAGAAAAATTTGTTTTTAAACGAAAGCATAATCCTCCTCCCTATTTTGCACTGGCAAAATTTTGACGAAAGATGAAATTTCTCTGAGTTTCATTTATTATTATTCCATGAATTTATGATTGTTAAATTTAATTGTTCTACTATAATATTACTAGGTGCTACTAATATTGTTAGGTAAATGACAAGTAATACTACTAAAATCGTCAATAATTGAACATCACATTTAAAAAATATATAACGTTATGATACTACATTGCGCACTAGATTATACTTTAAAAAAGCTGTTTAGAATAAAATCTGTTTAGCTTTTGTTTTTCAGTGATCCGCAGACTTTAAAATATCTTAAATAAGAAATGCTTTTAACTCCGTATTCCTGCCCTACCATCCAAAATGTTCAATAGAACCGCGTTTTAGTCACCCGCGTTTTAGTCATTCCTAGAACTGCTGGCCCTCGCAGTTTCTCAGAGTGTCAAAACGAGAGCGTTTGCTAATGTTGCTTTGGAAGATTCGCAGTACGCCAGTACTCAATCGAGGATATTGTGCAAAATTATATATTCCAATTTAAAACGGTTCAGGCAGCCCTGACTATTTACGTTTTTATTCGCCCTATTTAGTTCCAAGGCCATTTTCAGGCAACGCCCGACACTGGAACGAAAACGAGAGTTGGGTGTACTTAATTTAGGCACGGCCCTTAATGTTTTCAATAAATTTAGCATGTGAAACGACCAATATAAAATATTGCTTTCTCGGTCAATTTTATACATTTCTATAAATATTTATTTACAGAATTAAGTTCACAATCACCTATGGACACCGGAGCTTCTGGTTCTGGTAGTAAACCTCGTCGTTCAAGCAGTAAACCTCCTGGAACTTCTAGTTCTGAAAGTCATGGTTTTTCTCAAAACCAACTGGATGAAACCTATCGACACCAACTGCAGGAACTCTTTCAAAATGAAATGAATGAACTCCTTCGACCCTATCTAAATGAACTTTATATTCCCAAGGGTGATGAAGTATGGTTAGACAGTTATATTGTTGCAAAAAAAGAAAACAACGTTTATCACCCATACTTATTTAGTGCGAAATTTGCTATACTGGAGGCAGTTCAAAATACATGGGATCACAATAAGTTGGAATTCAGGATTATAATACTTACTGGCATGGAGTGGGTAACTTATATGTCTCGATTCGCTGCTTCCATTGGAGTAAGTATACTGTAAAAACCAGAGTCTTCTCTCTGATGCCCTTTTCTTGTGTGTCCTGTTTTTGCATAATCTAACTTCATGCTGTTATTTTCAATGTAAAAAAGGACATTCGGTCTAGTGATAAGTAATCCAGTGGTCAAGAAATTAAATAATGTAATTAGAATATCCTGAAAATGTTGCCTGGGCGTGCAATTCAAAAGATGTGATTTAAGCAGTCCACTACGAAGTTACTTTTTCAAAGGCACTAGTTATCTTTATCGCTACTGTTTCAAAATTTAAATGAGATCAAATGGGATATCTACTTTCTGTGAGAGAATATATCTATTTATTTGAAATCGTTTAGAATCCTTCAAAATTCCTTGAAAGCTGTCAAGTTTCGTGAAATAAACAAGTTATTCCCTATCACTGCTGGGATCCCACCATTAGTCCCATTTAGATCCACTCCAGAGTGTTTTTTCGGAGTCTTATTTTAATACTTGAAATGAATACTAAAATAATAATTTTTTTCAGGACACCCGAATAATAAAACAAGTTGAGCAAACGGTAAAAGACTACACTCCGATTAAACGTGATACTCTACAGCAGTTGAAACGGAAGGCTGTATACAATAAACAAGTAGCCGCTGAAAATGCGCAAAATAATGGGTATTTTCATAACTATCCTTAAATTATTTCATTAAATCTCTTGAGATTTTAATGAGAACTAAGTGTTTCTTGAAGTCTACATAACAATCTGCACTCGAAAAATCCATCAAAATTTATGAATTGCTTACAGCATTTAATCTAGCTTCTTAGGATGTCTACACCGATCGCGAAATTGGCTTAGGCCTTTTGCAACTCAAATTATTTACTGACATTTCTATTTTGTAGCTTCTTTACTTGGTATGAGCTTACCTGAATGCCACAGAAGTCATTCGTTCATTTGATTCTCATAACCCTCGAAAAAATAACCATCGACTGTAATTTTTATGTTTTACCCCACTGTTCAAATTGTTAAACTTCGCTCGCAGTATCTCTATGCCTGTCGACCATCCCTAGCGAAAACCTGACTACGGACACTCTTCTTGTAGAAATCGTAAATATAACAAATTATGTATTATATTTAACTTGCGATTATTCTCTGACCAATAAACACACATTATCTTTAAATTCTCTTTTAGCAATATTTTACTGAGATCCTTCAGATTAATTCCGCAATGTAAAGAGTGTTCAAAGATACAGAATTAACTTACAAATTAAGCAAATTATAACCGTAACGTAGCCACTGTCTTACGGACCACATTGTGAGTTTCACAAAAGGATCTACATCCGTTACCAAAAATCGAACGTCTGAACTAGGTGATCCGTCATTCAACTTACCGGCTCCAGTCGATGGTATTATTGGTCCTGAATATTTCTCGCAACTTTCAAAACATGGGCAAATTAAAATTCTCAATCAAAATCCCATTTTACAGAACACCCTTTGTTAACCGGTCACATGTCTGAATCCAAATTAGCTTCTATGTGTGAAGGGTAATACTGGCCACATAATGCGATAATCAGAAATTCTATTTAAATGCAACAAATGCGCGTCGCCTTTAACGGCTCATCGAAATCAGCGGCAGGACTTTCACTGAACATCAGTCTTTACATCAGTTAGCCAAAGATGAAGCCGACGTCCTTCTAAGAGCAGCCTATATTTTAAAACTGTTTTCTATGTGACGTGAGGAGTTGATTACACTCCACATAAGGGTGACCTTAACTCATGAAAATTGGCTTTAAGCTATCCAAATATAAATATACGTTATCAAACTATTCTAGTGAACCATGCCTTAAATTAAACTTGTATACTGCATCAAAATAGTTAAAAATTCACTGGAATACCAAGCAAAATTCCATTTTGTTCACTGTCAATAAAACAAATGAAAGTCAATCCGTAACAAAACGGATTATTCGCCCTGAAATCACTGAATTGTTGGCCCTTCTCGGCCTCTTCGTCTTTGTTACAGTATATGCAAAAATACTGATGCAGAGAATGTGTTTTATAGACTTAGGTTGGTGTGCTAGAATTCCAAACAAAATTTGCAATGCATGAAATAAATATCGCGAACAATTATTACTGATGTCTACACTGTTAAAAATATTTGGAATTCTACAACACTTCTACAAGATTTCTACAATACAAGCGTGGGGTGAAGTTGCAAACATGGTATTCGAATGACGAAATTGCAATAAATGTATTGAAGAAAATTGTGCACAAGCAAATTACGGAATTAATTAAATGCTTCATGGAATTCAAGGACTGAAAGGGAATTCATAAAAATCACAGAATTCGCGAAATTCATGGAACTAAAGGAATTTGCGAACTTTATGACATTCATGAAATTCACGCAATTTGTGGAATCCAAAGAATTTACTGAAATTACAGAATGCAAGGAATTCATTGTAATCATGGATTTTACGGAATGCGAGGAACTTACGAGGATGAATGCGAGGAATATATGGACATTATAGAATTCACGGGATTCAAGGAATTTACGGAATTCGGATGAATTCAAGGAATTTACAGAATTAAAGGAATTTGCAGAATACATGGAAATGATGGAATTCACGAAATTTAGGTAACTTGTGAAATACATGGAATTCAAGGAATTTACGGAATTCACATAATTCTTGGAATTCAAGGAATCCGCAGAATTCAAGGAATTCAAGGAATTCACAGAATTCAAGGAATTCAATGAATTTACAGAATTCAAGGAATTCTAAGAATTCACGGAATTCAAGTAATTCACATAATTCAAGGAATTCACAGAATTCAAGGAATTCACATATTTTTCAGAATTCAAGGAATTCACAGAATTCGAGGAATTCACAGAATTCAAGGAATTTACAGAATTCAAGGAATTCACAAAATTCACAGCATTTGCAGAATTCAAGGAATTCACCGAATTTGCATAATTCAAGGAATTCACAGAATTTGCAGAATTCAAGGAATTTGCAGAATGCAACGAATTAGAGTAATTCACAGAATTCAAGGAATTCACAGAATTCAAGGAATTCACAGAGTTCAAGGAATTCACAGAATTCAAGGAATTCACCGAATTTGCAGAATTCAAGGAATTCACAGAATTAGCAGAATTCAAGGAATTTGCAGAATGCAACGAATTAAAGGAATTCATAGAATTCAAGGAATTCAAGGGATTCCCATAGTTCAAGCAATTCACCGAATTCAAGGAGTTCACAGAATTGATAGAATTCGCGGAATTTATGGAATTCAAGGAATTCATAGCAGTCCATTAATTCCATAAATTCCGTGAAATCCAAGAATTCCATGAATTCCGTGCATTCTATGAATTCCGTGTATTCTATGAATTCCGTGTATTCTATGAATTCCGTGAATTCCATGAATTCCATGAATTCTCGAATTCCATAAACTACGTGAAATCCATTAATTCCTTACATTTCTTAAATATGATGAATTCCTTGAGTTCCGTGAATTCTTTGGATTCCGTAAATTCTTTGATTTCCTTGAATTTTTTGGATCCAGTGAATGATCAAAATTCCGTGAATTTGCTGATCTCCGTAATCACGGGAATTACATAAACTGCCTGAAGTCCATTAATTCCTTAAATTTCTGGAATATTATGAATTCTCTCACTTCCGGGAAGTCTTTGGATTTCGTAAATTGTTTGAATTCCGTGAATTCCTTGATTTCCGTGAATTTTTTAGATTCCGTGAATTCCATAAATTCCTTGAATTTGCCGATTTTCTTGAAACCCGCGAATTCAGTAAATTCCGTGAATTCCCTGATTTTCTTGAATTCCTTAAATTTCTTAAATTCATCGAATTCGTTGAATTCTGAGAAACTTGGTACTGGAAAAATTACTAAATTAGGTTACAATCGAGGGACCAAATCCTAGATAGGATAAATTAATAGACATAATTAAATTATATAAAAAGAGCAGAAGTAATAAGTACCTAAAATAACATAACAGGATAAATTTGTAAGAGGAATTGTTATTTTCTGTAGGAATATGAATTGTACTATGACACTTTCTATTCTTGTATTTTGGAGTAAGACAAATTCGGAAGATTGCTCTCGACTATTAGTAAGTGACTTAGTAAGCGAGCCTATCGTTGGACCGAGTACAGCCGAGCGTAAACGATGCCAGCCGACATAAAATAACCTTCAGTTATTTTAATTAAATTTTAAATTTTGTTTTATATTTTATTTGTATCTAATTCGCTTTACTGAAATTCCTTAAATTTATCCATCACTCAATTTGGGTTGATTCAAAAGATCTTTATTACAATAAATTAGGATAATTCTAAAAGTTACAATTGAAAAACAAATTTTCCACAATGAGCAAAGAATCATTTTTAAATCTCGATATTAAGATATTTGATTATGTTAAGATATGGTGCTTAGAATTTGAAAAATGCCATCACTGTGAACAATTAATGAATTATTATTATTATTTATTACACCATTAATTTAATGGAAATCAATTCGAGTGATAGCATTTACTTCATAAGGACGATAATTTCCTGTATCTAATTATCTAGTTTAGATATTCTAGTTAAAATTACAAAAAGTTTAAATTAATCAACTTATTAATTGCCTCGGTTTGTTTTTCTATTTTCCATATCTCTCAATGGATAAATTTGCATCCTTAAAACGCTATATCCTTTCCTGTCCCCAATCTCAATCATTTTGTATCTCTTTCTCTACCTTTCGTAACCTCTAAATTGCATTGATCTGTAGCATGAAAAAGAAGTGTTAATCCACATCGACAGTTACTCATTAAAATGACTGTGTAAATGGTCATTAAAATTAAAATGTTGATTTGCTATACTGATGTCTTAATAGCCTAGTTTATCACAAAACTGTACTGTGCATCTTTATGTCCCATAAGTACATACTGTGCTCCCCCATGTTTCATAAATACCTACTGCGCATCTTTACATACCGTATGTATCTACTGCGCCGGCTAGTGTACCACTTTCGTACACTGCGCACCTTTATACTTCACATATCTCTACTGCGCATCTCTACGTAGTCCAGGACTCTTTTGCCACCTACCACTCACCTTAAAATGGTGCCGCCCTTATTGTCACACTTTTATACTCCCATTCTTAGAATATGAAATTCCTAAACTTATAGTAGAATTTGTATCTGCTTTTATTAGAAAGTATTTTCAAGAAAATACATAAAATACCATAACTACAAAATACAATTCCTAGAGGTATTTAAAATAATCTTTCAAAATACTCAAATGTATTATGTAGCTGTATTTGGTCTAAATCAGCAGAGTTGTTTTTTCCTGTGATGCATTTCAACCAAATGGTGCTAAAATACATGTATTTTAGAATGTAGTTGAAATATTTTGTGCCCAGCTCTGGTTTCAATATAAGTACTCCAGTTCTGGAGCCAAAGAAGTCCTTAAAGTCGACTGTATACCAGACGAGTCCTTTCGAGTTAAATAAGTTACTTCTCATTTTTTTGTCATGCCAGTGATCCCTTTTTG
>JAWWLR010000128.1:34141556-34153634 GCA_035041075.1 Acraspis erinacei | reverse complement strand
AACAAATCAACACTTCGAACTCTAAATCTGAGTCATCATTAATAACTTTAACCAGCTTCCCCATAAAACATAAAGAGGTGCTGATTTATCAAAGTAACCCATATTAACAAATTCCATATTGGGTTCCCTTCTCCTGAAAGGATCCCAGTATCTGATATTGATTCACTTAAAAGAAATCAACACTTTTAACTCTGGAACTAAGGCCCTATTATTAACTTTAAGCATGTTCCCCCTTAACAATAAAGAAGTTTTTACTTATCAAAGTTTTCCACATTAGCAACTTCCATATTGGGTTAACTTCACCTGAAAGCATCCCAGTTCCGTATAGTGATTCACTTAAAACAAATAAAACCTTTTTCTGACATTGATTCACTCAAAACAAATCAACACTTGTAACTCTAAATCTAAGTCCCTATTAATAACTTTAACCAGTTTCCCCGGTAATCATAAAGAATTGTTGATTTACCAGAGCAACCCCTATTAGTAACCTCCATTCTGAGTTCCCTTCTCCTGGGAGTATCTCAGTCACTAGAATTGGTTCACTCAAATCAAATCAACGCTTTTAACCCTAACCCGGACCCCTCCCGCCTCCTCTTTGAAGTATCCCAGACAATCCTATTTTAATTAATTTCCTCTTTGGTCCTTTCCATTTCGAAGGATTCTTATCGATGCTATTGACTCGTCTACATGCAGATCACTATTATTCACATCGACCTGGGTCCCTTCCCCTTGGAGGACTCCTAGATTAGTACTGTTGATTTGAGATATATGTCAATATTACTAACTTGGAATTGGGGCCCCTTTTTCTGGTAGGATCCCAGTTATTAGTATAGATGCACTAAAAACCAGTCATAATTTTTAAAACCCACCCTGATAACCTTCACTCGGAATAATCTGAATTAAATAGTTTATTCCAAAAGCTTCCCACCAAAAGTCGACTAGATATAGTTGTATCTTTTTGATCGTACAATTTCAAATAGCCACTACGCTTGACCTTTGCTTAATTCAAAATTTATTTGTACTGTGTATCGTTTGTAACTAAATCGATTTAAATCAACTTTTTTGGATTATCAATTTTTTAATATTTTATTAGTTCATTAGAATAATTAAGTCAAACATGTTGATAAATTTGAAATTTGCGCCAACTTGAAATAACGAGTTTTCGAATCTTGCTCTCGAAAGCTAGCTATTTGATTCTACTGTGACTTGTATTAGATGCCAATAGCTATAACTGAATTCTGCCCTTCAATGGAAAAACATAGTTGAGCGACATTTAAAAAAAAAAGTGTTTTTCTTAACAGTGGAATCGTCAGAGTAAGCTGCGTCTGACTATCATGGTTAACATTATAATTTTCTAATAATTTCCTAATAAAAATACTAACAATAAACGAAAGCAAGATTAGTGAAAAATCGATTTAAGGTTGTCGGAATGAGGCACAAAAAAATGGCGAAATCTATGAGACACGCAAAACTTACTAGCCGTCGATGATAATTCGGTTTTGATGTTTTTAAAGTGCTCTTTGATCATTTTCCCGTCCCCGAAAGGGGCTTCACTGTTCTGGGATGTGCGCTTGCTGTCTATTTTTTTGAATAAAATCAAAAAGTGATAAAAAATGAGAGTAAAGTGGTTAAGCAAACCACTTTAAAAAAGCATCAAGGCGACTCACAGCTCTTGGGGGCTGTTCGCACAGCCATACTTTATCGTACTATCCAAGCATGCTCTGCCAATAGAGATACTCTCCTCTTGGCGGGAATTTTAACATTATATAAAAATTGCGACTTGGGTTCTTTATTTTTGTAATTGTTTATTGACATGTGCTATGTAGAATAATTTCTATTCTATATCTCGATATTTAAACGACGATTGTTTTTTAATGTCTGCAAAAATCTTCAAATAATGTTATTTCAATGAGAAATTTATGTGATTAATATTAGTGGTCTATAAAGCAAGAATAGTTTCCATATGTGTTTTGCACGCTACAGCATAACCAGATATGTAAATAGTTTAATAAATTATATTATTTTACTTGAAAAATAATTATCAGCGAGTTCACGGCGGCATCCTTTTACCACTTTCCACAGTTTTCCTATTCCGAGACCAAGTAAGACAAGTCAATAAAACATTACAAAAATAAAGAAAAAACTCGCATTATTATTATAATTTAAAATTCCGTCCAAGAGGAGTGCAACTTTATCAGCAGTGCATGCTTAGGTAGTACGATCAACTAGGGCTGTGCGCATAACGCTGAACAGCTGTGAGTCGCCTTGGTGCTTTTTTCATGTGGTTTACTTAACCAATTTACTCTCATTCTGTAGCACTTACACCATTTTGTTCAAAAAATAGACAGCAAGCGCACATGGCACAACAGTATAGCCCCTTTTGGCAAAGGAAAAATGATCAAAGAGCATTTTTAAAACCTCAAATATGAATTATCATCGACCGCTGGTAAGTTTTTGAGTGTATCATAGATTTCGCCATTTTTGTGCGCCCCGTTCCAACAGCCTTAACAACAAAAAAGTTGATATAGTATTTAAGGTAAATTTTGACGAAAATCAATGTTACTGTTTTAATGTTTTAATGTATATGTCTTGAGCTTCAGGATCTAGCAAAATTATTTTCTTCTTCCACTTTTGCCTCTGATTTACAATTTTTGGATAGGTAGAAATCAGTAGTTTCCGTCCAAGATCTCTATAAGTAGCCTCTCTGCTACATTTTCGAGTGTGAAACTCTCTTAGATGTTTGAAATTTTGTTGTTCGCCTCTTGAGCTTTTTCCGTAAATTGTCCAATGGGGAGGGAAGCAGATTCAATCATTTTGGCACCAAGAATGAGAATTTTGTCTCCTGTCAGTGGCATGTAGTGCCAATTATAAAGATTGACGTACATTGGCGCTGTTTGCTGCCAATATTTTCCGAACATAAATGTATGAATTTCCTCCCCTGATGCCATTGCTTGCAAAATTATGCCAAATCTTCGGATCAACTTCCTGGCGACATGTGTGATTTCGAATGTCAAATCAGGATTTCTGAACAATCTTCTGGCAGTATTTCCTGTGTTAGAAGTCCTTATTTTCTGTTGCATGTTCAAACATGAGCAGCCTATACATAATCTGGTGAATCCAGGATTATCGTTCTTCCAAATTTTCAAGGGCTCTGCACATTCAGCACGATTCAGAACGATTCATATCATTCTTATGGGAACAAGTTATAATTATACGTAACTGCCACCAACATTTATTAAATTCGCTCTTGTCAGATGACCCATCACAACCATATTTATATTGACACTTCATCACAACATTTTTCCCTTACCCTACATCCAGTGGCAAAATATTTGGAATTTCCAAAATACGCTTCAAAAAATGAATGTCACGAGTGAATAAAAATATGGTTCACAGTTAAAAAAAACTCAAAATTAAATTCCTTCAGCGATGATGATTTCTTCTATCAAATCACACCTGGATACTACGCGAATAAGATAAACAATCACCTAAACAAAAGCATGCGTTTTTTTCGTTGCCTAACTTCAGAACAATGAGACTGTAATTTGTTTTTCTAAAAGAACTAACAAATGAAGATCAGTCACCATTGAACTTTAACGCTGAAAGTCGAAGGACATGTGCACGAAATGTTGATTTCAATCCATCTAATTAATAGGACCTATTTAATCGTAGAAAATTATATCAGTTCACGAGTGTTCAAAGATGAATAGTTTACAAAAAGAATAATCATAAAAATTTGGTTCAGGGAGATGAGATAATGTCTTAGTGAAGCCGCGTATCATAATGTATGCAAATTAGCTTATTAATTTTGGGAGAGTAACTTTCTTCAGGCTCGTGAGTGTCCGGACTTTTCGCATGTTACAGAATTTATTTATAACAATTATTAAATGCATTGTTCAATCATTGCTGGTTTCAAACCCTCTTGTGTTGGCCAACTGTAAGTACTGAATGAAAAAAGAACTTTTTTATGAAATTAAAAGGACTGACTTTGAAAAAAGAACGATTTTTTACGTCGACAAGTGCCCGAATAACGCATTTTTTAAATTAAATTTGTTTTAAAAAAACATAAAATTAATCAACTAATTATGAATGTTACTCGAATTATCGTAAAGTTCCCAATTAAAAGGAGTAACATTGAAAAAACGAGTTTTTAGGTCGAGAAATGTCCAAATAATACATTTGTTTATTAAATTTGTTTAAAAAATCATATAATTTATCAAAAACTTATGAGTTTTTCTGAAATTATCATGCAGTTCCTAATGTTAAAAAGTTGACATCGAAAAAATGAATTTTTCCGACGAAAGATGCCTGAATAATGCATTTGTTTATAATATTAATAAGAATAGGCTAAAGAGAAATTGTTTTCATTAAAATATTGTTTCCATTCAAATTGCTTGCAATAAACCTTTAAAAAACGTTTAATTATTGAAAATGATAGAACACATATTTTCAACAAATAATTTGTTTATAAAATTTTTTTTATTGTATCATGATGGAATATCTTTATATAATATAAATCTATAAAAAGTCGGCGATGATAACAATTTGACTATTATTAGCGAGCACCGGGAACATCAAATAGACAAGATTACAGTTTTTTTCGTCATATTTATTTATTTATAAAAAAATTGAAAAACTATATTAAAAATCAGGCTTGACAACTTTCTTTGAAATTTTATTATCTTTACTTTCTGTACTTTTTGCCCACTGTGCGTCAGGTCGGGTTAAGTTAGATAAGTTTATTTCAAGTTTTCTATTATGGTCGTCAGTTAGTGAGATTTCTTATATTCAAAATGAAGACAAAGGAAAATTTTAATTCGCTAGAATCAACGTCACAATTCATTTTTAGCTTTTGAAGATTTCCAGCAATGTATTTGAGAAAGCGTCATCATTTTGAACGCATTTACTATTTATGGGAATAAATAAAATATTTCCCAGCTTTCTGGAACTTTATATTTTGTTTCTGATATTGTGAAGATAGACTTAAACTTTTAATTTAATATTTAATCTTTAATTTAATTTAATAATTTAAGCTTTTATACTTTCTCGAACATAACCTCTCTTCTTAAATCTCATTCCACGTGCCCCATGTGCATTAGTCAAAGAAAAATCATTCCAAAAGAATATTAAGAAGATTCAAAAATAAATATAATTAAAATTCATTTGGTTGTGTGTGTAATTTCTCTAAATTCGAACAAGGTTTTTAAAAGCGTAATAGTTTTCTTTGAAATGCAAACCCTTAATGATAAATTCGAGAAATACAAACAGATCATGTAATTTAGAATATTGAAAATGATATATAATAATGCATAATGATAAATATGTAGAATATTGAAAAATTGAAGTTTTGTAAAATACAAAGTTGAAAAAATATTTAAAAAATTTTTGAAATTTTAATAATTATAAAAATAACCAATTAAAGGGGCCATATGAGGACCCCATTTTGTATGTGCAGATGTACAGATTACCTTATCGGGGGGCGCCCAACCAAAATTTCTGCACGGTTAACTAACAGAAACAAATACCTCCGTGTACATACATGCATTTAGATCTTGAAACAAAAATACAATTATGTTTAAATTCCATTACTACATTTCTACCAACACAAAAGAAGGAAAATTGAATTGCATTATGACCAAGGATACAACAGCTTATTATAACATTGCAATAGAGCAAGGCATGCAACACAAACTTTAATATGATTTGTGAATATGAGGTACACACAAAAACTTATCATATTCGTATATTAATGTAAAAAAAGTATACACTTGAAGAAGAAAATAATTTACATTGCAGTAACTAAATAAAAAATAAAAAATTCTAAAATCTCTAAAAATTAACCCTCTAAATAAACGAGGATAAAAAACGCCGCCGAATAATACATTCATACTAACTTTGAATACAAAATTATAGTGGAAAGGATTCATAAAAATTTCACCAGAGAATGCTGTGAAATCGTTCAAATTCGCCAAATACTATTAGTGAATAAAATATTTTTTTCATTAATGGATTTTTATATCTTGATTATTCGTTTCCCACAATCAAAAAATATTTTTAATGGTAATAACAATATGAATTGCGGAATTTGTAATTAAAAACATTTCTTGAAAATTGCATATTTGGCGGTTCTGTCTTCATATGGGCAATACACTTGCAAAGTGACTCAGATTTTGACAACAGCGCCATCTGACACCCGAACTAATGGGTATCTCAAATTTATTCTACGAATATCAAAGAAAAAGTACAGTGTATATCAATTCATTGTAATCAAAAATGTTGTGATGTGGTTCAAAGATCAGATTATTGTCATGTGTAATCACAAGAAGAAATATCTATAAGAAAGTTACCTACAAAACTTTACTACATACAAAGCACACTGTGTACTGTATTACGGTGAAGTGAAGCAATAAATATTAAATTAAGACCAAGGGAACAATGAAAAGAGAATTGAAGAATCTACGTGTAAAAAAATGGTAAGGACACTGATACACCAAGAAATGACAACCCACACGCGCGTCTATAGGCTCTTCTCAAGGCCTAGGGGAACAGACTACTATATTTTCAAATCATAAAAGGCAAGCATGTATTTCCAAAAATTAAATCATACTAGTCCCAGTGCTAAACTTTATCGATTAGTAGTCTTACATAATATTTAATAATCCTAGAGTAATAGACAATTCCTATATTACAAATTCCGCAATTCATATTTTTATTACAATTTAAAATATGTTTTCATTGTTGGACACGAATAATCAAAATATAAGACTCCATTAATCAAAAAAAAATTTTCACAAACAGTATTTGGCGAATTATAGTGATATCGCAACATTCTCTTGTGTAATTGTTATGACTACATTCTACTATAATTTTGTATTTAATGCTTACTACACTACACTACACTACACTACACGACACGACACGACATGAAATGACAATTTATTTTCTATACAAAAATTTAATTTTGAAACAAAAAATATAACATTTAGAAAACAGTTAATTTACAACGAAAATGATGCACATTCGTCCTAAAAAAATAAAATTTCAGACCTAGAAAATTATTTATTCACCAAAAGAGGAAAATATTCAACTCATAAATATCAATCCTAAAAAAAGTGTTTTTTTAATAAACAGTTATAATTTCAATTAAATATATGAATTTTCCTCTAAAAATATAAATCTTCAACAAAAAAAAATAATTTTTTAACAAACTGATTCAACCAAATCATTGCTGCGAAAACAGATGATATTTTAAATCAAAAAGATATTTTTTGAAAAAAATAGTGGAGTTTTCTGTTTCAAAAGATTTCAATTGGCTTATCACTATCATGTTGGGTGTCAATTCTAATTTTTGGAATTATTAAAAGAATCGGTACACATTCAATATAAAAAATATAAAACGTTTATTTGATGTGTGGACTGTATTTACATAATTGGAATGGAGGATAATTTACACTAAAAGTTTACATTCTTATACGGTTCTGCTGACTCGATGCAACGGGCTGCATCGGTCAGCTGTGAGACAGATGTTCTCTTGAGGAGAGATAATGGAAATCTGTCTAACAATGACACTGACCCAATGTCTCTGGGCCATGTAAATTTGGTACGGACTCGCATTCGGTTACTTTCGGAGATTTTCGTTCGCCTGTATCGGTTGCCGTGTAGAAGCGGCACTTTACTTCCGATCGCAGTCGAAAAGAGACGAAGTGGAAATCCCCAGGGGAAAACCCACGAAGACGATGCTCGGTATCTAAGAACCTAAGGCCCAGGTCCGCCTGGTTATGCAAAGAGTACCATAAAATATCATAAAAAATATAAACACCTAAATGTACCTAGATGGATTAATGTGGTAAAACTTTCCAAAATCATCTTAAGTCTAAGTCGGTCCTGTCATAAATAAAAATAAGTAACGAAATTGTAATGGTTAACATTTTGTTGGTAATAAGATCCTAATAAAAACAACCTTCACACACTTGTTTCTTTAGTCGTCCATTTTTCATGACGAGTGAATGTCGCCTGAAACAAAAGGCTTTGGATACTAATGGACCCAAGTGGGGAACCGCAAATGACGACTTTGTAAGAATCTTTACTTGAGCTGATTGCTAGAGAGATTGATGAGAAACTTCTGTCGAAGCATTATTACTGAACGACCGTGTTATTTAAATAAATAATACGAGAATTTGCACTTCATTTTGGAATATCTGAATAAACAGCCACACACCGTGGTATAGAAATAAATAAAATATGCATTTGATATAATATAGTTGACCATAATGTATAAAAGTTCGCATTTTCGACGCAATTAAGTGCGAAGCATGAGATACGTGATGAAAATTTGTTCTTTAAAGCCAAAGGAGCTATAACAAAAGAGAATTCACAATCACTAAATGCCGGTTGCCTATGCTTTAACCGTTAATTTTAAAAGGCTTTCGCACAAATGTGGGGAAAATAAAAGATCCGAGCGCGTAGGGGAATGCACATTCGAGCGCGCAGCGTCAGAAGCAACAGTCGCGCGCCCTACGCGCGCTCAAGTTTGCGAGCGAAGCTAGCCGCGCGTGTAGCACGCTAGGAGAATGTGCCTGCGCAGTAGGCAGATTGTTTTCAATTAAAAGAAGATAAGCTTCATGCTTTTTCTGGCTCCATTCCCATTGCGGTACGTATGCCTGTTTGCCTACTATTTTCTGGCTTCTATTTCTTAATCAAAATTATGTTGCAGCGAAAATGACATTTATATTTTATTAATCTCACAATGATCATTATTAATATGATATTCATCGAAATCATACAAATTCGCCTTTGAATTAAAATTTCTCAGATGTGATAGAATCCTCGATATAATAGGTTTTCTTTATAGAAAATTGAATTCCTAATTAATATGTGATTACCAATCTATGTGCCAAAAGTTACCTTCAATTTGAAAATTACTCATATATTCTTAAAGTCTATCAAGATAAACATATTCTTCGTAGTTTTTATAAAGAATAATTTCAAAAGGTAAAACTGTTATATTTATCTTGTGAAAACTAAGTAAAAAGAGGAAAAGTAAATCATTTGTTAATAGATAGGATTTACCGATTCTTACAGTAGTTGGATCAGTGATAAATATCTTTGCTTGGATAAGTAATTCAGATTAAAAAAATTTTTTTAACTAACATTTCTAAACTAAAATTTCTTAAACTTTTAGAATCTAACAGATCCATGAAAACATTTTTTAAACATTTTTCTTCTCGGATTTTCATATAATTTTCATAGATAATTCCATGCTCTTCACAAAGTACTGAACTTTTATTCCAGAAATCTTCATCCATAATTTCATGTCTAAAGTATCTGACTGGCTAAAGCTTCTTCACAGATAAATCATAAAGACGTTGATCAATGCAAAGCCTGAGCTCTTTAAGAATAATAAATATGGAAGTTCGAATTAAAACTGGGTAGTCCTTTAATCTTTCTAGCCGTACTGATATCAAATTATCACTATACCAAAAACTAAAGTCCAGATTAAAATGTTAAGATTTAATACGCTTTTTACTCACTCCATCATTAAAAAATTACTTAAAGTGCATAAGCTATATTTTAAATGTCAGCCAATCTTCAAAGCTCAAGGAGATGCTGCATCGAGCGTGTTCGGATCATTTTTTTTCTCGTTTTTCACAAACTCCATAGCATTATACTTTTCTCCAAGGTACTTGAAACTCAATTAATTTTATCAAAGAAAATCTTTTTTAGTTTACAAAGTTTTTTATCACCATCGTTTAAGAGCTCGGTAAAAACACTGATAATTCATACTTTATTATGCCACTTATTCTTTTACCGTATTTCGTATGAATCTGTTTTATATCTGTAATAGGGTATATTTTTTATTTCACTCCCATTCAATTTCTTCGTTGGAAGAAAATCTCTCGCACATCCACTTTTGTCCTCTTTTTGAAGATCATTTTTAGTTAGTATACCAATAGGCCAGTTTCCTTTTCGGGATAAGCGTGACTCACTAGAGGAGGAAGGGAGTAATATGAGGGAGGGGTTATAGAAGCTTCGATTGATCTAGAACTCCAGTGTTCTTTATTTGAATAACACGTTTGTTCCGCAACATTTCTCCTACCCTAGGTGCTGATCAATCTCTTTAGCGATAACCTCAAGTAAAGTGCCTTCCCAAGTCATCATGTAAGGCTTCCTACTGGGGCCTATTAGTATCTACGGTCTTTTGTTTCAGGGGTCATTCATTCCACTGGCAGTCTTTTTATAAACCATTTGACGCCACACCTTTTTTCTCTGGCATACCTCTCTAGCTTCCTTAACGTACATGTATTTTTTAATGCTGGCTCTCGTGTTTATATGGCTTCAATTTTCTCTTCGAATTGCTGTAACATTTACACATTCCAACCATTCTTTCTGCGGTCTGCCGCTGAGCACACTTCCATTTGCTTTGCCTAAATATACTTTTTTCGTGTCAAGTATTGTTACTTCTGCATCTAATTCCCCATCTATGTTTCAGTTACCGGTGAATAGGCCCCTAAGATATATGTACTTATCGACTTTTTCTATCCTCTCATCAATAAGCACAATGTTACATTATATTTTTTCACCTTTCCCTTCAAACATCATAAGTTTTGTTATATTTAAGTTAATTTCGAGACCCATGTTCTTATTGATTGTATTCAGTTTGATTAACATTCATAGCAAATCTTCGATTGACTCTGCTATAACAAACTCATCATCTGCGAAAGCTAACCCACATACCCTCACTGTCTCCAGATCCACACTTTTCTCATGGAGGAGGGCCATTTTCAAACATTTGTCGATAAATAATATAAATATCCATGAAGACATTACGCATCCTTGTCTAACACCTTGCGTAATATCAAACCAGTCACTCAATTTCCCATTTTACTCTTAGACTCGCTTTGCTACCAGCATAGATTGTTTTTATTGCTTGAAGGACCCATACATTGACTCCGAATTCTTCTAGGACTTCTCAAAGTTTACTTCTATCCACCTTGTCAAACGCCCAGTCTAGGTCAACAAATGCACAGAAAACTTTTTTCCTTACTCTCAATCTTTTTTCTGTCATCTGTATTACGCCAATCATTTGATTAGTAAATGATCTTTCTGGCATAAATCCACTTTAGACTTGCCACATCTCTTCTTCTGTTATTTTCATTACCTTACGTATAAATATTTTTGAATATATTTGACTTACGTTACTCAATAAGATGATCCCTCTATAATTATTGCAGTTGCTTTTATCTTCCTTCTCTTTGGTACGGTGGGTACGGCAATCGCTTTTTTCAGTTATCTGGGGCTTCTCCCATTTCGAAACATAAATATATCAATTCCCACAACCTGTTAGTTATGTGCTCGCTACTGTATTTAAAAATTGTAGCTTTAAGACTGTCTACATCAGCAGCCTCATCATTTCTTCAATTCCTACTTATATCGCTAACCTCAGTGACACATACTTTCACAATTGGGTTTTCTAACTCATCTGGTTCTATATCGCAGTTGCAATATTCTATTGCTTCATCTCCCGAAAAGTACTGAAAAGTGTCTCTGAAAGGCCCTAGTATCCCGTACGTATCATATAGCATTTCACTCTTGCTATTTAAAATTCTAAAAAACTTTCTACTTATATTTCGCTTCATAGATTTTTTAAACAGAGCAGTCTTGCTTCTTTTGAAATCTTTTTGCATGTCTTCTCTTCTTCTTGTTTCATTTTACATTTACTCTCTTTCACTAGTAATTTAACTTTCTTCCTTTTGTATCTGTAATCCCTTCCAAGTCTATTTCTCTCCTCATCGCTAAGAACTGCAGTATTGCACGTTTTGTTTTACGATTCTTTCTTTTCTTTTTCGTTTTCCTGAATTGCATCATTCCACGATTCATCGCTTTCCTAATAATAAAATCCTCGAACATAGCCGATGCGCTTTCTATATTTTTATTGTCTGTTAGAGCATTCCAAATTATATCTTCTATCCGTTCGTTTATCTTATTCTGAAAATCAACTCGCTCTTCTGATTTCCGTAAATTCTCAATTTTGATTCGTGCTGGTTTCGTTTTTTTTTACATTCTCATCAGAGACGGTAT
>JAWWLR010000128.1:34067754-34080761 GCA_035041075.1 Acraspis erinacei | reverse complement strand
ATTAAAATGCATACACTTTTTAGTTAAAATTTTGATCACATTCAATAGAATTGAAATGGGACACAATCCTTTACCGACAAAAGGTATTAAAACGTATATTTCAAATATGCGATTGATTCCGCATTCAGAACTGTTGAAATTATACGATATGTGTACACACATTAATTCAAGTCAATTCGCACCTTCTTACCGGGTACACTCCTACGAAACAAGAAACGAGAAGCTACCCCTTTGACTCATCACAGATTTAATGTCGGTAAAACCCCTAATCTTTTCTAACGTTTTTTTCAGGATGGAAAGCACCCACATGCCTGGTTACTGAAATAGTATTGGTTAAATCTAACATCTGTTTAACGTCGCGTTAGGTGGCGGGACGGCGCCCCGTGACTAGTCAGAAAGAGAAGGCTGGTCAAATCCTTACCCCTTTCTAGCCATTAAAGGTCAAAGAAATGATCTTGTTAAAACCTCTATCCTCCCTCTCTAAAGTTCTTGGGGGAAGGGGGAAGAAACCTCTATGAATAGTCACATAATGAATTATGGTCATACCCCTATTCCTTTCCAGCGTCTTGTAAGGGTAAAAATGAACCCTCGTCGACTGGTCACGGAAATAATATTTTCTAAAACCCTAACCCCCACATTGCGTGGGGTATGCCAGAAGGCAGCCTTATGTTAGTGGAGAGGGGGCGAAGACAAGCCTAAGTCTATAACAGAAATATTGTTAGTTAAAACCTTACGCCTTCCTACAATTCTTGTGGAGAAGGGTTGCCTCTATAAACGGTCCCAGAAATAACACGGGACCACAAAATAAAATCGAAAAGTTCTCCGACGAAACCAAGTGGACAGATGTGGCCACTAACTGGTGCGCTGATCTTGAATCCATGACCCTTAGGACCCCTTCACTTCAGGATCAAGGTCATTTAAAGGTGAACTTCGTTGATTTGAGAGATGTCAAATTTTAGAGCTCAGATTGTAATAGAGTGGGAAATTTCACGTTATGATATATTTTTGTCCACGGATCTCAGTGACCTCTAGAGGTCACATGAAGGTCCAAAATATTCTTTCAAACTTCTGAACCCAGTAGCTTGTTATAGTTTGCTCATATCGAAGTAGTGCTCCTTACAAAATACGTTTTCGAGTGCGGCGATCATGAATACGTGGCCCCTATGCCCACTAGACTTCAGGATCAAGGTCATTTGAAGGTCCACTTTGTTGATTTGAGAGATATCATCTTTGTAAGCTCAGATTTTGAAAAAGAAAAAAATTTCACGTTTGGATATATTTTTACCCACGGGTCTCAGTGACCTCTAGAGGTCACATGAAGGTGAAGAACGTTCTTTAGAACTTATGAACCTAGTAGCTTGCCATGCTTTGCTTATATCGAGGTAATGATGCTTACAAAATACGTTTTATGGTTTGCTTATCACAAATCCTTAGCCCCTATACGTCTGGGTCAAGGTCGGTTGAATTTCAACCTCGTTAATTTTAGAGATATCATCTTTTTGAGCGCAGAATCTGAAAGAGCGGGAAATTTCACGTTCGATTATATTTTTACAAATTGGTCCCAGTGACCTGTAGAGGTCATATGAAGGTCATATGTACGCTGTCATTAACAAAATAAATTCACGAATGACGTGTTTTTTTACTGTCCAAAGATCTATGAAGAGATTTTCTCTGATGTGGAGTAGTAGTATCCCTCTTGAGAGACCAGCCGCTCGCTCCTTGTTTACCATTCTTTTTCAAATTCTTTATCCTGCAAGAGTTTCCTGATCTGTAGGCCATGAAAGACTCCTTCATTAATCTTAGCCTCCGGAACCTTTGGAAACTTCCCGAAGGTGTACATAAGGGCATTACTTTCTTCTGGTAAGTTCTTCATTGCTTGGATAAATTGTTTATTCAAAAATAGTTTAATATGTAGAGGTGCAAAGATGACTATATGTACAGGGATAAGAGTTTCCTGTATAATATTCATAGTACTTGGTGTTAAATTTTGTCTGAGTGGGCAGTCTTTTTTCATATAATGATGGTTTCCGTCTCGACTATCCCATTCACAAGCAAAACATGGACTTTTTGCGATTCATCCGGAAACAAAACATGGATGTTTTTAGATTCATTCACAAACAAAACATGGATGTTTTGCGATTCACTTTCCTGGCCTAATACGATAGTCATTATTTTTAAATCTCCGATCAACTGCCAGCTGTGAAAATCATCATTCAATTTCTGGATCAGTAAATGAAGATTATGACATTCTTCTTTTAAAGTGACAGAATGACAGACTGGGTTTAGGAGCATGTATATTGCCATTAGTGAGCAAAACAGCTTTGAAACTTCTTGTCGAAGAAAATATACATAGACGCCAGGCACTAGCTGCATATTGGACGCACTTAACTTCATTTATTAGACCTTCAATATCTTTACAATATACCAAATTCAATTCATTTGAAACAAATTTCCTAAATGCGCAATCTCGATTTCGGTAGCAGGATATACGAATTTTTAGAGGTGTACCCACATGTATTAGTTAAGCAAAAATAGCAATCCGTGTTATGATCTGTCGCATTTCGTCAATTCGTTGGTACACGCGATTGCAGGATAATTGCAGCAGTTTCTGTAATTGGATGTGGCTCTAAGTGTGAATGTCATTTCTTCTATATCCCACTACTATGGCGAGATACTTTTCAGGAAATTTAGAGTAATCTATTTCACCCTCATATTCTAAAGAATATTTTCGAACTTCATATGACCTTCGCACCTAGAGTTTCCCGCTCTTTCAGAATCTGAGGTGAAAAATATGATATCTCTCGAATTAAGGAAGTTGACTTTCAAATGACCTTGATGCTGACGTATATGGGTCATAGGGGCTACAGAATCGTGATCAGTACACCTGAAAACGTATTTTGTAAGGATCATTACCTCAATATGAGCAAACCATAACAAGCTACTAGGTTCAGAAGTTCTAAAGAATGTTTTTGACCTTCGTGTCACTTCTAGAGGTCCCTAAGACCCGTCGGTAAGAGGTTACCGGGACCCGTGAGGAAAAACATGTTCGAAAGTAAAATTTGCTTGCTCTTTCAGAATCTGAGCTGAAAACGATATCTATGAAATGAACGAATTTTACCTTCAAATGACCTTGATCCTGACGTGCAGGGGCTTAGGGCCACGTATGCATGATCAGCGCAACCCTTACTCCTTCTCATCTTTTTGCAAGGGCAAAAAGGACCCCTAGTGACTGGCCACGCAAATAAGTTTTGTCAAAACCCTACCACTTCTCACCATATAGTCGGGGTATTAAGCCACGCCCATTACATGGTCCCCGAAATAGTGTTGGTGAAAATCGTACCTCTCTCTAACCTGAGTTGGGGAGGGGGAGGTACACTGTGACTTATCACAAAGGGAAGGCTGGTCAAACCCCTACCTCTCTCTGACATAGTGTGGGGGTGGGAAGGCACCCTTGTGACTTGTCACAATATAATGTTGGTTGAACCTACGATCCCTTTTAATGTTTTGGCAAGGGGCGGAAGGTACCTCTATGACTGGTCACAGAAATAATGTTGGTGGAACCCTTGAACCTTTCTAGATTATTTCGGGAGCACTCCTGTAAATGCCGGTGGAAATAATATAGGCGGAACGCCTACTGTTACTTTCTAATGTTTGGGGGTGGCGGAAGGCTGCACTATGACTGGTCAAGGAAATAATGTTGGTCGAATTCTAACCACCAAAAACCCCTATCTCATACCCCTCGTGATCAAGAATGTTTCAAAAGTGGTAAAACAAGCTTGAACAATGTAAAGATGATTTAGAGGTCCAAATTAATTACTTGGCACTTGAAAATTTCCCAATCTTTATAATTTCCCCCAAAAACTACCATTCTACGTGAAACTAGGGAGCGCAGTTCATATATGTATGTGAAAGCATTTAAAATAATGGAATTCAGAAAACCCTTATGGGCGATATTTTTTTGCTCTTTTTTTGCTCTCCGATGACATACATTAAGTGCTCAAAATCAACCCCTAAGTCGCACGCACCTTCCCCTCGTTATTAAAATCGCTTTAAAGGCAGGAAAACCACCTTGAAACTAACAGTGGTTTCTGAATTTTATTATTTTAAATGATTTTTACATACATATATCAACTCCGCTGCATACATTTTTCCTGTTTTCCAAGTAGTTTTCACACTTTTAAAACGTTTTTGATCAAGAAGGGTGGGTTTATACCAGTTAGTGGTAGTTTTTAGGGAAAGTATTATATATAATCGGGATACAAAAACAGATCAAAAATATCAACGAACAGTGTTTTCTGAATTTTATTAGTTTAAAAGCTTTTTAAATACATGTATGAACTCCGATGCATACGTTCACGAGGATGGCTCGTTTTTTGAAAATTTATAATAGAAGGGAAATTTTCAAGTAAAAAGTAATCATCAGATAGAAAAAAAAGCAAAAAAATCTCCTCTAATCGTTCATCTCATTTTAATCATTTTTATTGAGTTTTCATAGTTGGCGGCGCTAAGTGGACGTCGCGTTAACGCCGCCACCTTTTTCTCTGAATTTAATAGTAAAAAAAATTCTTTTAGCATAAAACTAGCAAAAAAAATAAAAAAAAATATGGCGTATTCCATTTTTCAATCTGCCTTTGTGGCGGTGGTGCGCGGACGGACCTTGAGGGCTTGACGGTAAACCTATGGCAGGTCATTGAAAAAATGTTGGTCGAACCTCAACCCTTCTCTAATATTTTTCAGGTGGTGGCGGAAGTCACCCCTATGACAGGTCACAGAAATAATGTTGGTCGAATCTCTACCACTTTCTAAAGTTCTTGTGGGGGGGGGAGATACCTTTATGAATGGCCACGTAATGAATTTTGGTCATACGCCTATTCTTTCCATATCATCTTGTTAGGGCAAAAAGGTGATGGGTAAATCTGGAAGTACCACTTTGCCCAAAGAACGTCAGACCTATGCCATAATTGAGGACTCATTTAAGGGTCATTTAATATCCAAAGACCAAATTTTGGGCTCTGCATTTTTTCAAAAAAATGCATGGTACTGCCAGCTTTACGTAAAGTGAGAAGTACCATGGAAGAAATATTCGTTATGTCAAATTCTTTCCTTCACAGGAATTAGGGGCTCATTGAAGGCTCTTGCATGACTCATGGCGCAAATTTTCAAAAGTAACCCCTAACATAAAAAACGACCGTAAAAATTAAATATGCACGAATCTGAAAATTGAGTACGCCAGAACTGAAGGCTCATTTTAGGCTCACCAACACCCCCAAAATCAATTTTCCAAAACCATATCATGACATTAAAAAACTACCCCTAATTATAAGTGCTAATAAAGTGCACTAAATATGCCCTAATCAGAAAACTGAGTGCATCAGCATTAAAGGCTCCTTGAAGGTTCTTGCATGACCCACGGGGCAATTTTTCAAAAACAACCCCTATCATAAAAAACTAACCTAAAAATTAAATATGCACGAATCTGAAAATATAGTGCACCAGAATTGAAGGCTCATTTTAGGCTTTGCAACATCCCCCAAACAATTTTTCTAAAACCATCCCTTGACATTAAAAAAAATACCCCTTATTTAAAAGTGCTGATAAAGTGTACTAAATTGTACTAATCATAAAACTAAGTACATCAGCACTGAAGACTGAGTGAAGGTTCTTGGATGATCCATGACGCAATTTTTCAAAAACAACCCTTATTATAAAAAACTACCCTAAAAATTAAATATGCACGAATATGAAAATTGAGTATTCCAGAATTGAAGGCTCATTTTAGGCTCTCAAACGACCCAAAAATCCATTTTCAAAAACAATCCCTTGACATTAAAAAACGCATATGCACTAATCATAAAACTGAGAACATCATCATTGAAGACTCTTTGAAGGCTCTTAGATGACCCATGCCACAGTTTTTCAAAAACAACCCCTGACATACAAAAAAGGAACCTAAAAATTAAATATGCACGAATCTGAAAATCGAGTTAGGTTCTCCAACGCCCCCAAAAGCAATTTTCCAAAACCATTCCTTCACGTTAAAAAAACTACCCCTTATATAAAAGGGCTGATAATACTTCTAATTTTATTACTGAGCTGGCATTCATACACTTTTTTAACACTGAATTTTAAAAATTCATCTTTTTTGCAGTAAACTTTAAAGTTCAAAACTTTTTCTGTCGCAGAACAGCTTTCATCAGTAAGCACACTCAGATTCACTTGTTTCCATCATGGACAAATTATTCGAATCAATTAGAATGCTTCCAGCACTGTTTAAAGAATGCTTCAAGCACTGCACTTTCTAACAATTTTCCTTTTTTTCCTAGTTTAGCTTTTTAGAAACCTAATATAAAAAACTCGAAAGAAACGTGACTTAAATTGTACTCGTACCAATTTTCCGTGTGGTCGTGACATTATAGCAGAGTGAAAATGTTTAATATGATCAAAATCATTAGAGAAAAAAATTGGACTTCGCATCCGATAAACGTAAAGGGTTTATTGAAATTGGATACAATATCGTGCTAAATCATCTTAAAGTTTTGCATCAACGATTTCTTGTGACCTAGCGTCAAAGTCGACGGGGGGCATTCTAGAATTGCGGATCAGGATCAGAGCAGAGGACCTTTAATCATTCGAGACTTCTTTCTTTCTCCACTTTTCAAAAAATGGTTTCTATTTTGCTTAACAATCAAAAACGTAAGTAAAATAGCACATGTGCCATTAGCATAGCATTCGAGGTAGTTGCCCCGCGACGAGTCTAATCAATCGGAACGAATGACCCACTTATAGTTACGATATTAGGGCCAGTTATAAAATTTTAATTATAAAGGCATCGCTTATTTCAATTTTAATTAGCTGAATTAATTTATTTATATAATATATATAATAATACGAAGCCATACTAAATAAATTAGCGGTGTTTTACTTGTGCACTTTTACATAAGGGATAGTCAAGGGATGGCTTTGGAAAATTTATTTTGGGGACGTTTGTAGAGCCTAAAATGAGCCTTCAATTCTGGTGTACTCAATTTTCAGATTCGTGCATATTCAATTTTAGGGTAGTTTTTTATGATAGGGGTTGTTTTTGAAAAATTGCGCCGTGGGTCATGCAAGAGCCTTCAATTCGCCTTCAATGCTGTTATACTCATTTTTATGATTAATGAATATTTAGCGCACTTTATCAGCACTTTTAAGTAAGGGGTAGTTTTTTATTGTCCAGGGATGAATTTGGAAAATTGATTTTGGGGTCGCTTGAGAGCCTAAAATGAACATTCAATTCTGATGTACTCAATTTTCATACTCGTGCATATTTAAGTATTAGGGTAGTTTTTGTATGATAGGGGTTGTTTTTGAAAAATTACGCCATGGGTCATGCAAGAGCCTTCGATGAGCCTTCAATGCTGATGTACGCAGTTTTATGATTAGTGCATATTTAGTGCACATAATCAGTCCCTTTATATAACCGGTAGTTTTTTATGTCCAGGGATGGCTTTGGAAAATTGATTTTGGGGTCGTTCGAGGGCATAAAATGAGCCTTCCATTCTGGCGTACTCAATTTTCAGACTCGTGTATATTTAATTTTTAGGGTCGTTTTTATGATAGGGGTTGTTCTTGAAAAATTGCGCCATGGGTCATGCAAGAGCCTTCAATTAGCCTTCAATGCTGATGTACGCAGTTTTATGATCAGTGCATATTTAGCGCACTTTATCAGCCCTTTTATGTAAGAGGTAGTTTTTTAATGTCAAGGGATTGTTTTGGAAAATTGATTTTGGGGTCGTTTGAGAGCCTAAAATGAACATTCAATTCTGATGTACTCAATTTTCAGACTCGTGCATATTTAAGTATTAGGGTAGTTTTTGTATGATAGGGGTTGTTTTTAAAAAATTGCGCCATAGGTCATGCAAGAGCCGTCGATGAGCCTTCAATGCTGATGTACTCAGTTTTATGAATTGTGCATATTTAGTGCACATAATCAGTCCTTTTATGTAACGGGTAGTTTTTTTATGCCCAGGGATGGCTTTGGAAAATTGATTTTGGGGTCGTTCGAGAGCATAAAATGAACCTTCAATTCTGGCGTACTCAATTTTTAGATTCGTGCATATTTCATTTTTTGGGTAGTTTTTTATGATAGTGGTTGTTTTTGAAAAATTGCGCCATGGGTCATGTAAGAACTTTCGATGGACCTTCAATGCTGATGTACTCAGTTTTATTATTAGTGCATATCTATTGCACTTTATCAGCCCTTTTATGTAAGGAGTAGTTTTCTAAAGTCAAGGGATGGTTTTGGAAAATTTATTTTGGGAACGTTTGAAGAGCCTAAAATGAGCCTTCAATTCTGGTGTACTAAATTTTCAGATTCGGGCATATTTAATTTTTAGGGTAGTTTTCTATGATAGGGGTTGTTTTTGAAAAATTGCACCATGGGTCATGCAACAGCCTTCGATGAGCCTTCAATGCTGATGTACTCAGTTTTATTATTAGTGCATATTCAGTGCACTTTATCAGCCCTTCAATGTGAGGGGTAGTTCTTTACTGACAAGGGATTTTTTTTTAAAATAGATTTTTGGGTCCTCCGAGAACCCAAAATGAGCCTTCAATTCTGGCGTACACAATTTTCTTATTCGTGAATATTTAATTATTAGGGGAGTTTTTTATGATACGGGTTGTCTTTGAAAAATTGCGCCATTGGTCATGCAAGAGCCTTCCATGAGCCTTCAATGCGGATGTACTTAGTTTTATGATTAGAGCATATTTAGCGGAATTATTCAGCCCTTTTATGTAAGGGGTAGTTTTTCAATGTCAAGAGATTGTTTTGGAAAATGGATTTTTAGGTGGTTTGAGAGCCTAAAATGAGCCTTCAATTCTGGTGTACTAAATTTTCAGATTAGTGCATATTTAATTTTTAGGATAGTTTTTTATGATAGGGTTTGTTTTTTAAAAATTGCGTCATGGGTCATGCAAGAGCCCCGATGAGCCTTCAATGCTGATGTTCTCAGTTTTATGATTAGTGCATATTTAGTGCACATAATCAGTCCTTTTATTTAAGGGGTAGTTTTTTAATGTCCAGGAATGGCTTTGGAAAATACATTTTAGTGTCGTTCGAGAGCCTAAAATGAGGCTTCAATTCTGGCAAACTCAATTTTTATATCAGTGCATATTTAATTTTTAGGGTAGTTTTTTATGATAGGGGTTGTCTTTGAAAAATTGCTCCATGGGTCATGCAAGAGCCTTCAATGAGGCTTCAATGAGCCTTCAATGCTGATCTACTCAGTTTTATGATTAGTGCATATTTAGTGCACATAATCAGTCCTTTTATGTCAGGGGTAGTTTTTTAATGTCAAGGGATGTTTTTGGGACATTTATTTTGAGTCCGTTGGAGAGCCTAAGAGGAGCATTCGATTCTCGCGTACTCAATTTTCTTATTCGTGCATGTTTAATTTTTGGGGTAGTTTTTTATGATAGGGGTTGTTTTTAAAAAATTGCTCCATGGGTTTTGCAAGAGCATGCAATGATCCTTCAATGCTAATGTACTCAGTTTTATGATTAGTGCATATTCAGTACACTTTATCATCACTTTGAAGTATGGGGTAGTTTTTTAATGTCAAGGGATGGTGTTGAAAAATTGATGTTGAGGGCGTTGGAGAGCCTAAAATAAACCTTCCATTCTGATGTACTCAAATTTCATATTGATGTATATTTAATTTTTAGGTTTGTTTTTTACGATAGTGGTTGTTTTTGAAAAATTGCGCCATGGATCATTCAAGAGACTTCAATGAGCCTTCAATGCTGGTGTACTGATTTTTATGATTAGTGCGTATTTAGTGCACCTAATCAGTTCTTTTATGTAAGGGATAGTTTTTTAATGTCAAGGGATTGTTTTGGAAAATTGATTTCGGGGTCGTTCGAGAGCCTAAAATGAGTTCAATTATGGCATACTCAATTTTCATATTCGTGCATATTTAATTTTGTGAGTAGTTTTTTATGATAGGGGTTGTTTTTGAAAAATTGCTCCATTGTTAATGCAAGAGCCTTCAATGAGCCTTCAATGCTAATGTAATCAGTTTTATGATTAGTTCATATTTAGTGCACTTTATCGTCACTTTTAAGTATGGGGTAGTTTTTCAATGTCAAGGGATGGTTTTGGAAAATTGATTTTCGGGTTGTTCGAGAGTCTAAAATGAGCATTCAATTCGGGTGTACTCAATTTTCAGATTCGGGCATATTTCATTTTTAGGGTAGTTTTTTATGATAGTGGGTTGTTTTTGAAAAATTGCACCATGAGTCATCCAAGAGCCTTCAATGAGCCCGCAATTCCTGTGTAGGAAAGAATTTGACATAACGAATAGTTCTACCATGGTACTGCTAGCTTTACGTAAAGCTGGCAGTACCATACATTTTGGCTTTTGGGTATTAAATGAGCCTTATATAAGTCCTCAATTATGGCAAATATCTGACGTTCTTTGGGCAAAGTGGTACTTCCAACTTTACCCACCTGCAAAAAGGTACCCTCGTGACTGGCCACATTCAAAGCTAAGGAAGTCAAATATAATTCAAAGAACAAAAAGTACTTTATTAAAATGGCTGTGTCTAGTCGTCCCGAATTTCGGGATGACGAGACACTGCGTATTAAAATATATTTCACTAGCCATTTGCAACATACAATATGCAATATAGCTTTTATAATTCAAAAAAATGACTGGAAATATTTGGATCCCCGGAAAGCCAAGCCATGATATAATGCAATTTAAAATAATTTCGATTTCTAGCTTATTTTCAATATTCAGTTCAACTGTTAATTTTTTCAATTATTAAATCATTCAGTTTACAATGTGTAATTCGACAATCTTTTACTTTCAAATTTACTATCATGGAGCCTCATTTTTAGACAACATTATTAATTTAATGAACTTAAAAATCGATAAAAAAAGGTTGAACTTAATACATTGTAAATATAAATTAATTAACGATATCTCAAATTGAACTGTATTTTGTGTATTAATAAAAATGGAACAATAATTTATTTTGCCTGGCGATTCTGAATCTGTGCCAAAAATTTTATAAATGCGTCGGTAAGAAACTTTTTACGCCTTTTTTATATATTTAAAATCTTTTATATTAACTCTTTATATTAACTCTTAATATTAAATCTTATTTAACTCTTTTATGCCTATCTTTAAAATTAACACACTGAAACTTTAAAGGGACAAAAACACTAAATATTAAAGCATAAAATGTCGATATCTTCCACATTTGAAGAATTTAAAAGGGACACACAAAATTAAATTTTATTACAGCTGTAAATTATTACTTTTGGTAAGTCTTCTAATTTCAATGGGTGTTACTTTAAGGGCTTTCAAATGAGACACTATCTTTAAGTGCGAGTTTGTGATATTTACCTGTTTAGATTACATTAAAGTTACTACCATATTTAATTTTTAACAGTTACCGTTTAAGACAAAAAATATGAAGCTTTTAGTATGGAAATCTTTTAGCTTTTATTCCATAGTTTAAGTTGAATACTAATGTTTTTCATCCTTACATACAATAATATAAGATGTAGTTAGAAAAATATCATCGAAATTTCATATTAAAGTAGAATGATTTCTTCTTATTTGCATATTTAATATCACATTCCATGTATTCAAGAAAAAGAGACAAATCCAAGATTTAAAATTATCGAGGAGATTATTGATTAATTATTACTCCAGTTCCGTTCAAATATTAATTGTTTTAAGGAGTTCAACTTCTCGGTAGATATTTCAGGCATAATGATAGATAATGATTAATCCCTATCGATAAAGATGGATATAATCAGGAGTTCAAATCCCATGCCAATGCATACGTTGCCATCGCATTTTCGGCATTTGCTTTCGACGCACCTTCCATTATTGCACACCTGCGCAGTAGTCCATAGTGTACTCTACTTAAACTTCGCCACAAATCCTATTACGTATACAAGATTACATAAACAACAAATTTGTTTATATATCAATTCGTAGTGCATATAGCATGCTTATATTAGATATAAAATCATATATATGGAATCTAGCACCTATATATACAGTCAAAAATTATATACACTAACTTCGCCATAACGCCGCTTCATCTCTTAGAATGAAGCTTCTGTGCCTTTTCCGCTACTTCGATTTCATCAGCCATTTCTAAAAGTAGCGTTACAAGTAGCTAATTGACCAAAAATGTAAAACGATTTTATGAAAAAGTATATTAAGAAGAACAAATGACGATTGTTGCGATCGTCTTTTGTTTTCGTCCATACACGACAAACAAATGACGATCTCTGCGATCGTTTTTTTGTGGTAAAGACTTGAGGACGATCTCGAAAGCTATTTTAAACGTGTTTCGAAATCGTCCTCAAGTATTTGTCACAAAAAACGATCGCAGCGATCGTCACTTGTTTGTCGTGTATCGACGAAAACAAAAGACGATCGCAACAATCGTCATTTGTCTTTTAAACGTTCTTTTAAGCAAGTTTTCCAATAGTGTTTGGTAGAATATCGGTGATAAGTTTTGAAGGGTCCTTTTCAGGATAGTTGTTAACTTTTTGATTGTTGATACCTGTATTATTTTTTTCAACAGTCCTTAAGATACTTGAACGGCACTCGCGATTTGTATTCTCTCAGCTTTAGTAGAAACTCAGTGGTTCTTATCAAGATAGTTATCGAGTAGTTAATTTATTGGTTGGACAAAATTTTCTACGGTTCATATAATAGTTTAGATCTTCGACATTGTTTTTTTTCTGAAGCTTTTTAATAAAATAGTTTTACATTTTTAGTCAACTAACTACTTGTAACGCTATTTTTAGAAATGGCTGATAAAATCGAAGTAGCGGAAAAGGCACAGAAGCTTCATTCTAAGAGATGCTGTAACCCAATGCAGAAAGAAGGGCATTGTGGCAAAGACTTGAGGACGATTTCGAAAGCTATTTTAAACGTGTATCCAAATTTACATGTACAATCAAAAATATGCCACAGTTGCAGAAAAACTTTTTA
>JAWWLR010000128.1:34016090-34027674 GCA_035041075.1 Acraspis erinacei | reverse complement strand
CATTTTTTTCGTATGAAGATTCATCTTTTTTGGTGAAAAATTAATTTTGTTGGCTGAAAATATTCTTTTTTGTAATTTAATTATTTTTTTCAAAATCGATCTTCTTTTGTTAATAATTGAAATATTTGGTTGAAATTTATGGATTTTGTTAAAACTTGATCTATTTTTGGTAAAAAATTATTCTTCTTCGTTGAAAAATTTATCTTTTTCGAGGAAAAATATTTTTTTTTGCATAAAATTGAACTTTTTTGTTAAAAATTATTTTTTTTAAATTTAAAATTTATTTTTAATTGAATGTGTAGCTGTTCCATTCTGTGTAAAAAACGTACAATTTTTAGTTGAAAATTCAACTAATTGGTTGAAAATTCAACTAAATGGTTGAAAATTCATCATTTTCGGAAGAAATTTTTTTCTTTGGTTCATAATTTATCTGTTTGAAAAATTGAAATAAATTCTTGAAAATTCTTTTTATTTGGGAAACATTTTTTTTAACTGAAAATTTTACGGTTCCTTTTTTAGATTAAAAAATGATCTTATTTAATTGAAAATTCATTTTTTTCGTATGAAGATTCATCTTTTTTGGTGAAAAATTAATTTTGTTGGCTGAAAATATTCTTTTTTGTAATTAAATTATTTTTTTCAAAATCGATCTTCTTTTGTTAATAATTCAAATATTTGGTTGAAATTTATGGATTTTGTTAAAACTATCTATTTTTGGTAGAAAATTATTCTTCTTCGTTAGAAAAATTTATCTTTTTCGAGGAAAAATATTTTGTTTATAAAATTGAACTTTTTTGTTAAAATTTTTTTTTAAATTTAAAATTTATTTTTAATTGAATGTGTAACTGCTCCATTCTGTGTAAAAAAACGTACAATTTTTAGTTGAATATTCAACTAATTGGTTGAAAATTCGTCTTTTTCGGAAGAAATTGTTTTCTTTGGTTCATAATTTATCTGTTTGGTTAAAAAATTGGAATAAATTCTTGAAAATTCGTGTTATTTGGGAAACATTTTTTTTAACTGAAAATTTTACTGTTCCTTTTTTAGATTAAAAAATGATCATAATTAATTGAAAATTCATTTTATTCGTATGAAGATTCATCCTTTTTGGTGAAAAATTAATTTTGTTGGCTGAAAATATTCTTTTTTGTAATTTAATTATTTTTTTCAAACTCGATCTTCTTTTGTTAATAATTGAAATATTTGGTTGAAATTGATGGATTTTGTTAAAACCTGATCTATTTTTGGTAAAAAATTATTCTTCTTGGTTGAAAAATTTATCTTGTTTAATGGAAATTCATTTAATTTGTATAAAATTGAAATATTTTGTTAAAATTTATTTTTTTTATTGCAAATTATTTTTAATTGAATGTTTAACCGTTGCATTTTTGGTTAAAAACTACCATATTTTTTAGTTAAAAATGCCACACTAATGAAAATTCATATTTTTGGTAGAAAATTAATCTTGTTGGCTGAAAATATATTTTTGTTTTACTTTAACTATTTTGTTGAAATATCATTTTATTCGGTAAAAATTAAATTGTTGTAACGAATAACTTAACTACTCATTTTTGAGTTCAAATATATATTTTTTAGTTGAAAATGAAACAGATTCATCTTTTCTGGTGGAAAATTAATCTTTTTGGCTCAAAATATTTATTTTTTTCATTCACCTATTTCTTTGAAAATTTATGAATTTTGTTAAAAATCCATCTTCTTTGGTAGAAAATTATTCTACTTTATTGACAAATGTATCTTTTCAACTATTTGTTTGAATATTGTTTTTTTAGTGGAAAATTTATTCTCCCAACTGAAATTTCAAGTATTCTATTTTTGGTAGAAAATTTTTTTTTTGTGGGAAATTCGTGCATTTGGTTCCAAATTCATTTTTTGGTTAAAAGCTTCATTATTTTAATAGAAAATTAATTAATTCAAATGAAAAGTTGTCTCTTTTGGGTTGAAAATTCAAATTTTTAATATAAAATTAGTTTTTTGGCTTGAAGATTCAACAATTTTGTAAGAAATTATTTTTTTTTTAAATTCACATTTTTAGTTTGAAAACTCAACTGTTTTTTGGAAAATGTATCTTCTGGGCTTGAACCCCTTGTATATTTTTTGGTATAGTTGAAAAAAGGCGCTACTGTTAGGGGCAGTTTTTAGTGTTTAATAATAAATAAAATCCTTTTTTAATACCTTTTTCGAGGGAAAAAATTATTTTTGTTACCTACAATTTAAAATAATAAACCCCTGTGATCCTTATGCAATAATATTTAGTCAAAATTTTAATTATCAGTAGAATTCTTTTATTTAGTGGGGAATAACAAAATCTATATAAATAAAGCTAAACTATAACAGCTTAAGTACGATTAATCTAAAATCGAAACGATTTCCTTCAAGGCCTTTGGAATGTTCAGGAAATTGAAAGGAAATAGAGTTTAGTCGCAGATTTTCTCAATTTACGTAACAATGTGAGCTTCATAGTCTTGAATGAATATATTATATAACAACCTTCTCTTCCAAATAATTACAAGTTCGAAAGCTTTTAATACTTCCTCTTGAAATCTATCGGAATCCGATTTAAACTTTTTTTTTAATTTAAATGCAAATTCTTATCTTAATTTTCAATCCAAGAGATAAACTTTCAGCCCAGAAAATTGATTTTCAACAAAAAAAGATTTCAACAAATTACATGAATTTTCATTCGAAGGGAAAATAAATTCTTAACAAAAAGTATAATAGTTAATATTTCTACCAAAAATATGAAATTTCAACTAAAAAAGATAAATTCATAAGCAAAAATGGAATAGTTACATTTTCAATTTAAAAAATAATAATTTTCAAAAAAAATGGGAATTTCTAATAAAATATTTAAATTCTCAACCAAAGAAATGAATTTTTTAATTAATTTGTAACCAAACAGTTGAATTTACAAAAACAAACTTTTCTACATTAGAACATTAATTTTTAATCCAAAAAGACAAATGATGAACTAAAAATGATAATAATAAAATAAAATAATAATAATAAATAATTAATATTTAACCAAACACTTGATTTTTCAGCCAGATAAACATTATAAATTTTAGATTGAAAAAAAATTAATTTTCAAACAAAAAGGTTGATTTTTTACAAAAAAAGACAAATTTTCAACAAATAGAGGAATTGTCAATCAAAAAAAAAAAAAAAAATTCTCATAAAAATTGTGAATTTTCAACAAAAGCGTTTAGTTTTCAACCCGAATATTGAGATTTTCTTAAAAAATACTTGTAGTTTAAATAAAAAATACGAGTTTTTAAGCAAAAAAAAAAGAATTCTCAACTGAAAAAGATCCATTTACAAGCAACAATGATATTTAATTTTTCATTAAAAAAAGGATTTTCAACCAAATATTTAAATTCTCAATCAAATTAATTAATTTTTTTCAACGAATCTTCAACAACAACCAAAATACATTTTCAACCAGACATTAATTTTCAAAAAAATTCAACTATTTTCTTGAAAATTAATTTGAATATCAATTTTCAGCTTAAAATACAATAGTTAAATTTTTCGTTGAAAAAAAAAGTTTCACCTAAATAGAATAATTTTTGGACGAAATAGTTTCATTTTGAACTAAATATTTAATAGATTAATTTTTAACCAAAAAGATATATTTTCAACTAGAAATTAGAAATTTTAGGTGAAAGAAAATTAATTTTTAACCAAACAAAAAAATAATTTTCAACAAAAAGTTTAATAGTTCATATTTATACCAAATAACGTTTTCATTTTCAATAAAAAAAGAGTGAAACTAACTAAGAAATATGAATTCTCTAACAAAGATTTGAGTTTCCAACCCGAAAATATGAATTTCATTTTAACTTTCAAAAAATAATAATTTTTAAACACAAATTCAACAAAATACATGGCATTTCAACAAAAAGTGTAATAGTCGATATTTCTACAAAAAAGCTATTTTTATTTTCATTTATAAACAGTTTAACTAAACCAATAAATACGGATTTTTAAACAAATAAATAAATTTTTAACTAAAAGAAGTAAATTTAGCAGCAAGAATGGAATATTTACATTTTCAGTTGAATACAAAATAAAGAATAGAAGTTTCAACAAAATATTTAAATTATCAACCGGAGAAATTAATTTTTAACTAAAGTGATAAAACTCCAACGAAAAAATTAATTTTTAACCAAATATTTGAATTTACTACAAAAAAGTTGATTTTTTTTTTTTAAAAGATGAATTTTTAATCCAAATGGACGAATTTTCTATCTAAAAAGAAAAGAACCAGAAAAAATAAATTTTTAACAAAAGGAGAATACTTAAATTATCAGGTACAAAAAAATACTCAAGAAAATATATAAATTTTCAATCAAATAGTTGAATTTTCAACTAAGAATAATAAATATTCAAGTTAAAGGAGAATAGTTAAATAAATGAATTTGCGAAAAAAGAGTTAAATTTTGAACAAGAAGATGATTTTACAACTAACAACATTAAATTTCTACCAAACGAGACAAATTTTCAACCAAAAAGAATAATTTTCTAAAATAAAATATAAATTTGGAATAAAACGCTTAAACTTTTAGTCAACTTTTATTAAAAATGTTTAATATTTTTTTGGGAATATACTCATTATTTAACAAAATTAACTTATTGGTTACAAATTTCAATATATTTATTTGAAAAATCGTTATTTTAGTTGAAATGCCAACTATTACATTTGTTATTGATCATTCATATTTTTATTGAAAATTCAGCTTTTGGGGTTGAAAATTCAATCCATTATAAAAGATTTTTCTTATTGCCTTGAAAATTCAACTGTTTATGGTGTTTGCATTATTTTCTTTAAAGAACATACATTTTTAACGAGAAATGGAATAGTTAAATATTCAGTTAAAAACATTAATTTTGCATAAAAAAAAATTTTTCAAAAAATAGTTGAAATTTCAACCAAAGAAATAAGCGTACAACGAAAATATAAATTTTCAACCAAGAATAACTTTATACCAAAAACGATGAATCTTCAAACAAATAAATTAATCCTAAACCAAATAGTTAAATTTCGACAAAAAAATGAAGTTCCAACCAAAAAGATTAATTATCTCCCAACAAATAACTAAACCAAAAAATTGCTAATAAAGAAAATAATTTAGCACAAAAATGTTTAGAAAAAACTAATTTAGTATAAACTAATTAAAAGAAAACTAGTTTTTAACAGAATAGTTCATTTTTTATTTAAAAAAATGAATTTTGAACGAAAAGTTAATTTTTTATCAAGAAAAATGATTTTTAAACTATAAAAGGTCTAGGAGACATTATCAAAAAATTCGGATTCTCCAGTCAATTTTATCTAACTAATGAAAACCGAGACAAACGCTAATACTTATTATGAAAACCTTCAATTTTTCTGAAAAGAAAATATTAAAATTCAAAGAAAATTAAAAATGCGTTAAGTCATCAACAAATTTCTTGAGCAAAATATCTGAGCCTGATATATGTTTTATATTGTTTGTCTCTTGTTAATCCGGCATGGGCTACCCCAAATTATTATCGAAAATTTCAATTTATTATTTATAAGTTATTGTTACTAGAAATTAATGTTTTTACAAATTTACATTGTAGCACCAGTGACAAGCATGTTGTGCCAAAAATACAGCTGCCGAGCAGTGGTCTTTATCGGGGGCCTTTTTTGCGCTCTGGGACTAACCATTAGCTTCTTTGCTACTCGCTTGATTCATCTGTTTTTCACTTTTGGAGTTCTTACAGGTATACAAAATTAAACTTCAATAAGAATGAATTTTCTAAATACTGAAATAAAATAAATTGCGATAATAGTAGTATAGCTATGAAAGTACGCGAACACTTACCGACCGAGCAATTTTGTCTTTCATACTAAGTTACCGATATTCCTTTTTACCATAGCCAGTATTTCAGATCATTAAAAAGAAACGAGCCTAAAGCGATATAAAAGTGAATTTCACCACTGATCCTCCTTCTATTCTTCCATCACGAGGAGATGGATGAGTAGGCAATAGAATAGGAGGATCGATAAGGTAGATCACTGTTATATCGTATTATGCTCGATCCAAGTTAGGGGGATGTGCATTACCAACGGATGATAATACCGACTGACGTTAACTTATCATCGAACACAAACTTTCTCGGTCAGTAGGGATTCCCCTACTCTCGTAGTTATACTACTGATAATTTTTGCTAATTTTTCAGGAATTGGAGGTGGTTTGTCAACAACTCCAGGCATCATCTTAGTCTCCCAATACTTTGACAAGCATCGCGCCCTCGCTAATGGAATTTGTGTCTCAGGGACAGCAGCCGGAAGTTTCGTCTTGCCTCTAATGATAAAAACTCTCGTGACCAATTTTGGATTTCACGGAACACTTCTTCTCCTCGGCGGCTGCATGCTTCATGTCTGTGTGAGTGCAACTCTCTACAGGCCTCTGGAGAACAACTACGTGGAACAACCTTCTCCAGAGAAGACTGTAAATCCAGAAGAAGTTCTGGAACCTTTGCCAACTAAACAGCAGAAGCTGGATCTTCTTTTTGCGAACGATCCGACAACAAAAAACAATCTGCTGAATGAGCTTTTTCATCAGAACAATACTGTGACTTTAGAGCTAACAGATAGTGAAGAAGAAAAAGATATTATGGGAGAAGGTCTCAGGTTGAAGCCACTACCGAAGATTCGAAGCTCCAGTATTTTGCATAGTGTTGAGGATCTCTCGACTGATTCTACTTGTGTTTACAAAGCCAGATCTTCACTCAGATCCCTGAAATCATCAGTTACGGCTGTTTGTCCACCATTGCCGGTAGAAAATCTAGCTGAGGAAGAGACAGCTAAAAAATCACTGGCACAGAAAGTGGCCCAGTATCTTGATCTGACACTTTTAAAGAATCCTCAGTTCATCATGATGTGTCTCTCTGTGATGCTGATGTCAACCGGAAGTCCCTATATGTTGTACTATCTTCCGGCTTATGTCCACGCTTCTGGATATACAAAATCTGAGGCTGGATATCTTGTTGCTATATCAGCAACTCTTGATCTTTGTGGAAGATTGGGGCTTGGGTGGTTATCAGATCTGCAGCTTTTTGATAGACGGAAAGGATATATTGGAAGGTCAGACATTTTCAAAATTATATACTATCTTGTAGATTACGTGACCCTAGAACCCTAATGATAGAAAACAACATTAACAGAGATCGTAACAAGTTTCCTAACTATGAAATCTATAATTTTCTGCCCTAAAGTAAGTCAAGCTGATGTCCAAAGATTTTCAAAAAAGTTCAATTCCGATAACCCTTCCGGAAGACTATCATTTTCTACCCCTAAGATAATAAAAAATAGAACAAAAGTTCTTGAAAATGCCCTAACTTCAAGACCTACAACTTTACGGCTTATAATGGTTCCATTTGATGCTAAAGATACCCAAAAAAATCTCAATCCCCCTAGCTCTTGCGCAAAACCCTAGTTTTCTACCCCTAGGATAATAAATATTCTCTTAAATACCTTAACTTCAAGACGTAACATTTTAAAATCTAAACTGGTTCAATTTTTTTCCAAAGATACCAAAAACAGTTTCATCATACCAGATCTTGTGTAACACACTCTTTTTCTACTTCTAAGATATTAAAAGAAACCTAAGAAAATTCTAAAAAGGCCACGAAGACCTAGAAGACCGAGACCCAAAATTTTATGGCTTAGAATGGTTCCATTTGATGCTAAAGATACCCAAAAAAACGTTGCAATCCCCTTAGCTCTTGCGCAAAACCACAGTTTTCGACCCCTAGGATAATAAATGTTTTCTTAAATACCCTAACCTAAAGACCCAAATTTTAAAAACCTAAACTGGTTCGATTTTTTATCCACTCGTTTTCTGTAACTAAGATATTAACAATTCGAGAAAAATTATAAAACGGTACTAACTTCGAAACCTAGAATTTTATGGCTTAGAATGGTTCCATTTTATACTGAATATACGAAAAAAAGCAGTCCTCTAGCTTTTTTGGAATACCCTAGTTCTCTACTACTAAAATAAAAAATTCTAAAAACAACCCTTACTTCAAGACCTAGAATTTTAAAACCTAAAGTAGGTTGAATTGTTTTCCAAAAACACTAAAAAAAAGTTTCATCCTTCCAGCTCTTCTGGAACACCCTTATTTTCTACCCCTAAGATATTCGTAGATCAAAAAAAATTCGTACAAGTCCCAAACTTCGTGACCTAAAGTTGTATCACTTAGAATGGTTCCATTTGAGGCCAAAGATACCCAAAAAAGTTGCATTCCCCTTGCTCTTTCGGAACATCCTCGTTTTCTACTCATAAGATAATAACAAATAGTACTGTAGGAAATTACGCGAGGGGTAGTATGGAAAGTGCGGGAAACACGAGGACAGGAAGTACATGTAGCGAGGGAAAATTAGGGGAGGGGTTGTATGGAAATTGTGGGAAAAAAAGGAGGACAAGTAGTGAAACCGAGGGGAAATGAGGGGAGGGATAGTATAAGGACTATAGAAAATGATGGAAATTGTGGAAAATGAAAGGAGAGAAAGTAGTGGAAGCGAGGGGAAATGATGAGAGGGATAGTATGAAAACTGTGGAAAATGATTGGAGGGGTAGTATGGAAAGTGTAGGAAATAAAAGCAGGGGAAGTAGTGAAAGCGAGGGGAAATGAAGGTAGGGATAGTATAAAAACTATGGGAAATGATTGGAGGGGTAGTATGGAAAGGGTGGGAAATGAGAGGAGGCGAAATGAAATGAAGGTAGGAATAGTATAAAATCTATGAGAAATGATTGGACGGGTAGTATGGAAATTGTGGGAAATGAGAGGAGAGGAAGTAGAGGATGCGAGTAAAAGTGAGGGAACGGTTAGTATTGAAATTGCGGAAAATGAAAGGAGAGAAAGTAGTGGAAGCGAGGGGAAATGAGGAGAGGTATAGTATAAAAACTATACAAAATGATTGGAGGGGTAGTATGGAATGGGTGGGAAATGAGAGGAGGGGACGTTGAAGATGCGAGGAAAAGTGAGGGAAGGGGTAGAATGGAAAGTGTGGAAAATGAAAGGAGGAAAAGTATTGAGATCGAGGAGAAGTGAGGTGAGGGATAGTATAAAAACTATGGAAAATAATGGAAGGGGTAGTATAGAAAGTGTGGGAAATGAGAGGAGAAGTAGTAGAGAATGCGAGGGAATATGAGGGGTGAGGCAGTGTGGGAGGGGGGATAATGGGAGGTAAAGTAGAGGAAGTTAGGTGAATGAAAGTAAGAGGAGTGAGGAAAATTAGGCATCAGAGTGGTCGAGAGAAAGTAGGAGTGGAGTAGTAGAGGAAATGAGAATAATCAAGGGAGAGCATGCAGGGGAAATGAGAAGAAGGAAAGTGTGTGTAAAAATACGTGGAGAAGAAGTGGAGAAAATAAGAGAAGGGAAATGCGGAGGAATTGAGGTGCAATGAGGTATAAGAAGTGACGGGAAATTAGTGATGAGAAGTGTGGAAAGTGAAGGGAAGTAGGGGAAGGGAAGGGCATTAAGGGAAATGATTGGAAGTGAGGAAGTTTAGTGAGAGAAGTGAAGGGAGTCCTAGTTGGGCAGTGCGGGTGAGTAGGAGAGGGAAAGTGATGGCTGGAGAAGGGGTGTGTTAGCTGAGGTAATTAGGAAAGGGGGAAGTAGAAAAGTAAGAAGTTCGGAAAGGGAGTTGCAGTGAAGGATGATATGTGGAGTGTAGATGGAAAGAGGGGAGGAGAGTGAGAGGGGAGAGTAGAAGAAATAAATTATGGGAAAAGGGTGTGCTTCATCGCCCTGATTATATTTTAACTAATAATTTAATTAATCAAATTAAAATAATTGCATTATTTTTTCAGTATTGTTGGGGCTGGTGTTTCTGTATTAGCAATTCCAATGGCCCATTCTTTCTACGTTTTGGCATGTTCTGTTGGCATGTATGGACTCTGTTTGGGATGTTGGTTCCTTCTGGTTCCTGTTCTTCTTGCTGATCAGTATGGAACAGACAAAATTTCTTCCAGCTATGGCCTCGTCAGAATGTTTCAAAGTGTTGGGGCCATTTCGATTCCACCACTTGCAGGTAATTTCAATGTCTCCTATCATTACAACCATAATCCAAATTTCATTCTTCCCAGGGTGCTACAAAAATTTGCTTTCGAAATTCCTTAATTTGAAAATCTCTTCAAATCCTTGAATCTCCACGAAACCCCTCAGTTCTTATTATCCCTTTTTTTTAATATATTAAAATATTATAAAACTCCATGAAATTATAGGGAATCTGATGGTAATTCAGAAATCTTAAAACCTCATTTCCACCACAAAAAATCGAAGAAATAAATTCAAAAATTTGGTCGTCGGATTCCTGGTTTTATTTTCAGAAATTCTATACATCAATGAAATAGTTCATGTTTCAGATATAAAATATTTTTATTTTAGATTAATAGCAATTTGATTAAACCAAAAAAATACGAATTTTCAACAAAATAGTTGAATTCTCAACCAAAACCGAATAATCTTCAGAAACAAAAGATGAATTTTCGAAAAAAGAGTTGAACTTTCAACCAAGAAAGACTTCAGGCAATAAAGAAAAAAAATGTCATCCAAAATGTTGATTTTTTAAGACAAAAATACGAAATACCTGCAAAACAATTTAGTTTAAAACCCGAAAATATAAATTTTAATCAAAAAAGTTGAATGTTCGACTCAAAAATAGAAATTCTCTACAAAAATAGTTGAAAAAAATACGATTTTTCAAAAAATAAACTAATTTTTAACTAAAAAAGATAAATAACCAAAAGGCGAAACAAAATACACGAATTTTCTATTTTTATATTTCAAATTAATTTTTTCAACTGAAATTTAACTATTCGGTTTTCTGCTAATATTTTTTTTTTTTTTTAGTTTAAAAATGCAACTGTTGCATTACAATTTTATGTAATTTATTGAAAATACGTCTTTTTTGGTAGAAAATTAAACTAATTGGTTAAAAATTCTTCTTTTTATTAGAAAATTCATTATTTTGGTTGAGAAGTCAATTAGTTGGTTAAACGAATTCAACTGCTTTTTTATTTTAAATTTTAAATATTTTTGGTTGAAGTATCAACTATTGTATTTTTCATTGAGAAATTATTATTTTGTTGAAAAATGACACTACTTGTTTAAAAGTTAAACTACATTTTCTTCGTGTGCAGGATTCATAATTTTTTAGGAGAATTGCAAAATGTTGGCAATTTTAAAAAAGACAATTAAAGTTTTAACTAAATAGTCGATTTTTTAGTCAAATTAGAAATTATTTTAATTTTAAAGACCTCTACTCAAAGTATCTGAAATCAATAATTCAAGTGAATTCAAAAGCACTAGAAAAAATCAGTCCTCTTGTCCTATTTCTCTTTATTCTTTGTTTTATTTTTATTCGAACTAATGGCTGCGGGAATTTCTCTAGAAAACAATAAAAACAAGCAATTAATCGAAATAGGGACTGAAACGACAGCTTTTTAAAAACGACGAAGGGTCGAGGATGACAATCTGTATTTTTAGATCAAGGACAGAAATTCTCCACGTGTTGATTCAAACAATT
>JAWWLR010000128.1:33993376-34011669 GCA_035041075.1 Acraspis erinacei | reverse complement strand
CCATTAGCTTTCCATCAAACTTCCATGCCTTCTTCCCCTCCTTTTTTTATTTATCTCGTTGTGTTTCTTCCCTCACTATATATTCAGGCGTCCTTTAGTCGTTTAGTCAGCCTCTGGTCTAGTTTATATACCTCTTTTGTAACCTCTCGATCTCTTTCCTTTCCTTCTATCTCCATGTCCCTATTCCACAACCTCATTCCGACCACACAACCTTCTTCAATATATTTTAAACGTTATTTGTTCTATTTTCTATATCTATTTCATTATTTCTTCTGCTATTTTATCCTTTCCTATATATGAGCTCTATGCCTCCCATTTGTTTGCAAGTTATATCCTAAATATTGAAATTCATTTACTTCTTTTATCTTCACTCCCTTTCATCTCCCAGTCGGTTCTCTTCTTTCTTCTCTCTCCTGTCCTAAACCTCGTTATTTTTGTCTTTTTTACATATGGAATAAATTTTTTCCTCGTCTCTTTCTTTTCCTTATTTTCCTCTTGCCCTAACTTTCTTCGCTAAACCCCCGTACCAAACCCCCGGTCCCTCTCCAGCGTCTCTTCCTTTACATTTCCCTCACCCATCATTACTTTTTTCCCTTTCCCTCTCCCTCTCTCTCTCCCTTTCCCTCTCCCTCTCCATCGTCTCTTCCTTTACATTTCCCTCACCCATCCTTACCTTTTTCCTTAAATTTTCTTCATTTCTTTCTCACTTCCTTAATTAGCTTATGTTGTCCTGTACCACTAAATACTCCTCTTATTTTTCCTATCATTATTTCCGTCTCTTCCTTTACATATCCATAGCCCATCCTTACCTTCTCCTTAAATTGCTCTTTTTGTTCTATAACTCTATCCCCTCTCCATGTTCTTTTTGCTTTTACTTCCTCAATCTTTTTTGTTATTATTTATTTTTCCATCTAATTTCATCCTGCTCTTTCTCTCCGTTTAAGATAAACCATTCCATCTCCAAGATATTCAATATTTGAATTCCCTCCACATTTAGTATCTTGTCGTTGGATTTCTGCCTCGCTCTCCCTCCATTTCCTTTCTCCTCTATCTCCTGTTCTCGCATGAAAATATACTCTTATAAGCTAAATCCCTTCTTTATTTTCTTTTATCATTTCTCTTGTCTCCTCTCATTTCTCATTAATATCTCCGTTTAAGTACACTCCCACAGCTTCCACTTTTCTCATCCTATCTTTACGTTTTCTACTCTTAATCCTTCTTTTTCTTTTTTTATCCCTTCCCAATCTTCCCCTGTTGTAGATTCCATCCTTATTTCTACCACCATTCCTTCCATTGCTCTGCATTTTATTCTTCTGCTTTGCAATATCAACCTGCCTTCTGTAAACTCTTGATAACATTCCTCTTACTCTTATTCATTTCTTTTCATCTATCCACGTATTCATCATCACTACCACCTTCCATTGTACAAAATATCTTATTAATTCCCTATCCTTTCTTCGCAAGCCTGCTACATGCCCGTAGCATATCCTCCATTCTTCCCTTCTTTTATTTTTGGCCTCTTTTTGTTTCCTATTTCTTTTTCTCTCTTTCGTTCGCTTCCGTTCGTTTCTCTCCTGGTCCCTTGTCCGCTCATTTCTTACTATCTGTTTCCTTTCTTTGTCTAAATCTCACCATATATCATCTATCTGAATTTCGAATCTCCCATGCTTAGCCCACCTCCTTAACCCTTTGATATTGCCTCTTCCACTATTTTCCTTAACTTATACACATTCCTTTCTTCCTATGTCAAATCCTCTAATCTCTCCGAGCTTCCATATAACGCCCTTTTTCCATCACTTCCCAATTATCTTCCCTTCTCTTTAATACCATCGGTGCGGTGTGTTCTTCTATTCCCCCTTCCTTTCCTACACTTCTTGCCTCCTCTATCTTTACCTTCTCATCTATTCTTTTCAGCACATGTTCCACTCCTCCTTTCAGTTCATTCCCCTCTAATCTTAGATTCTTTCTCATTATATTTATTTTTCTTTCCTCTCTCTCTCTCTTTCTCTCTCTCTCTCTCTCTCTCTCTCTGTCTCCGCAATTTTTTCTACTCTTCACCCTTTCTTTAATACACTTCACGCTTCCTCTATCTTCCGTCTGATTTTAGACTCTTTCTCATTATATTTATTTTTGTTTTCTCTCTCTTTGTCTCTTTCTTTCTATTATTCTCTTTATTTTTCTTAGTATTTCCTTATCCTGTTGCCCACTCTCTCCACCTCCAAACTCTCAGTTTGATCTTTTTATATCTGCTATTCTACTTTCTAACACTTCTACCGTTTTCTAGGCTCCTCCTGATTTTCTATTCGTTCTAAATTTTGCATCCTTTTTGCTATTACTATTGATACTTTTTAACACTGATCGTGCTTATCCCTCTTTCTCATCCCCCTCAATATTTCCCATTAAGGCGCTTACTAGGCCTTGATTTTTAGTCCATGTTTTACAAATGACAACTATCTTCTACAATTATGAATTGTTTGATCCCATATTTTAACCGCATAATCTAAAGGACCAAATACAATTTTTCGAAAAATGGGCTCGTTGTTTTTTTTTTAATTTATTAAAAATATGATGCACTTTATTCGCCTGAGAAGGAACACAGCGACACTGTGAGTGTACCCATGGTGAACAGAATATAGGCGCCATCAGTTCACCATGGTTACACTCACAATGGCGGTTTGCACCCTCCCAGACACATAAAATACAATATATTTTCAATTAATTAAAAAAAAAAACATCAAGACAATTTTGTAAAAAATCCCTCTATGAGGGATTGTATTTAGCCCTCTACATTATGTGATTAAAATAGGACATCAAACAATTCTTAATTGTAGGAGGAAAGTTGTCAATTGTAACACATGCACTACAAATCAAGCCCTAGGAAGCGCCTTAAAATAAAAGATACCATCTCCAAACTCTTTAAAACTTTGATCTCCTTGGTTAAAAATTTAATGAGTCGATTTTTATTTGAAATGTCATGTACGCATCAGTTTATAAATAAAGAAGTGGAAAAAAAATAGAAAAAGCAAGATAAAACAAAAATCACACAAGTGGTGTTGACGAGTGGAGATTGAATGAAATTAAAGTTTGAAATTGGTTTCAGGCTACTTGCGGGACGTGACCGGAAGTTATAACGTCTGTTTCCTGTGTATGGGTACATGCATGGTGTTGGGTGGATTGCCACTTTTATTGGTGTCCAGCTACACTAGTAAACCCGAATCACATCTGCCAGTGGACGGCAAAAACAAAAAGGATAATCTAGTCTCTCCGACCAAGGATTAACATTTTTTAACTACCCTCGACATCGATAGGAGAAGGTCTAAAGTACAATCACCTTCTTCTTCTGAAAAAATTAGTCCAGAGCTTAAAATTTAGATCTGATTTTAATGATTTTTTTAATTTAAATTGTTTATAACATTAACCATTGCTTTGAATTAAAAAAAATGTAAATAACCATTTTCTACTTACATTTAAAAGAAATTTTTTTAAATATAGTCCCCAAGGTTTTTAATATTGAAGCAGCACTATTTTTTAATTAATTTGTTAATTTAAAAAAATCTAATTTCTTAAGTGTTAAAATTTTGATCCAATTTTAATGATTTTTTAAATTTAAATTGTTTATAACATTAACCATTGCTTTGAATTTAAAAAAATTTAAATAACCATTTTTTACTTATATTTAAAAGAAAATTTTTTAAATATAGTCCCCAAGGTTTTTAATATTGAAGCAGCACTATTTTTTAATTAATTTGTTAATTTAAAAAATCTAATTTCTTAAGTGTTAAAATTTTGATCCAATTTTAATGATTTTTTAAATTTAAATTGTTTATATCATTAACCATTGCTTTGAATTTAAAAAAATTTAAATAACCATTATTTACTTATATTTAAAAGAAAATTTTTTAAATATAGTCCCCAAGGTTTTTAATATTGAAGCAGCACTTTTTCTCATTAATTTGTTAATTAAAAAAAAATTTGATTTCTTAAGTGTTGTTACTTGCTGGATATTGTTTTTAAGGAGCGGCTCAACTGATTTTATGAAGTTTAACATAAACCTCATCATTTTCAACAAAACGGGAGTGTTTATTTGACAAAATTGTAACTTTTTTGTTATAACAAAAACATAAAAATTGCAAGCTTTAGACTAATTTTTTGGAAAAGTTTCATTCGTTTCATTAATCGGAGATAAAAATCATTTAGGGGAAACCTGTCTACAGTGGATAATGCAACCAACAGTGAATAATCATTGATTAAGAGCACAAATAAAATAAAATTAATTTAAGTTAATTTCAATTTAATTTAATATATATTTCTCTTTTTAATTTTTTATTATTGACTGTATTTTCCGTTATCCACTGTAGGGAGGTTTCACATTTCGAATTTTTCTCAGCTAATCAGAAGTCTTACAATCTCCGAAACCATTTACATGTTTCTCTAATAAAAGAAGACCGACGATTTCTGCATCTTTTCTATTTATAAATTTTATTTATAAATTAAAAAAATTCGGTACTAACAAATTTGAAGACTTTCAAAATTTAAATTTAGAAACTTAAATTTAAATTGATACTTTTATAAATTTAATTTAAAAAAGCGACAAGTGTTCTCGGAGTTGAGAAACAATTTTGAGGGGAAATTTGTGTTGTAAAAGTTGGCTCCAGGATTGATTTTCAATTTTACTACATAATAATTTATCCCAAATTTTTATAATTAATTATAGGGTGGAAAGAAAGGAGCCAATAGTTATCTATTTTTAACGAGATTTTTCCCCAGTTTGTTAATATTTTTATTGTATTTATAGAAAAAAAGTCACAATTTTATGGTGCAGGGGAAAAATTGTTATTTCTTAATTTTAATTTTTTCCATTATATTTTTATAGTTTTAGATCGTTCATCGTTATAAACATTTAATTGGTGTTTCAATGTTAGTGTGAACGAAGACTTTTTAGAATTGTGGATAAAAGTGAGAGAATGCAACTGCAAAAAATTTGAATTCAATTTTTTAAAGTTTTTTTAACAAATAGTTTTATTTTTTAATAATTTATTTAAACTATTTAAATTAAATATGTTAATGTCTTTAATTAATTGATTTTTTCATAATTTTCTACACCAAACTCAATCGGGGGTATCGAAATGTAAAAAGACAGGGCATGATATTGCGCAATATACTCGACTGCGTACTCGCGCACTGCGCGCTGAGAAACTGCGTTGATCAGCAGTTCTAGAAATTAATAAACTGGGGGGAGGTACTAAAACGCGGATCTGGTGTATTTATTTTATTTCTTTTTTTTATTTCTTTTTTTTATTTAAAAAATAATTACATCTAAAACTATTGAAATTGTTGAGAATTCTGAAAAAAATATTTTTGAGCACAGAAAAATGGATAAGAGAGCATGGATAAAAAAAATTGGGTTTACTAGTTATCAATGGCTGTGTCGAAAAGGAAAAAAACTGGATTGACGAGACGAATGTACATAATCTCGGAGAATGTGTGAAAGTAAGAGTGAAAATTAATGAAAAAAGCAAATGAGGTGAGATATATTTTATTTGAAGATCTTTTTTAAAATTGTTAAATAATCTCTTAAATAAAAAATATATAACCGCAATATAACCAATTTTATGTGATGAATAATTTAATAGAGAACAATAAGTTGCTAATTCCAAAAGTATTTTGATGTAAATTATTTTTCAGTCTTTTCAAGTGAAATTTAATTCACCTCGTTAAAACTTGGAATTCGTCGCGCTGTTTCTGGCTGTGCTTAAACGAATGTTGTCATTTTTCTTCAATTTCAGGGTCGTGTTAATAAGTGACACCGAGTTTTTGGATTTTTTAGAATAAAAATATCCAAATTTCGAGTGCAAAAAAAATTTCACTTCGCCTTCGCACGACCCTCTACAGGAATGTTTTTCAAAAGCCTCGTTTTTTAAAAGCATCGTGCAATTGATTTTGTTAAAAATTTTATTTATACTCTATTGATTTGCGTCCAATGAAAATATAATTACAGTATTAATTTGGAAAATAAAAGGCAAATTCGAAGGTGGTATAACAATTCAATAAAAATGAAGAGAATTATTTTCATCGTGAAAAAGTATGGATAAAAAATAAACAATTAAAATTTAATTTTTCACTTAAATGAAATTTGCCTTCGCATCTGTTTTTTAATATAAATTGGAAAAAGTCGGGACTCTTCAATTCTGAAATAAGACTCCCGAGTTTTTTCAAAGAATTGTAAATACTCAAAAATATTGTTAATTGGAGTGAAGTTTGCGAGAATTCGTCAGACTGAAATACAATTGCGGTGGAATGTGAAAGGAAATTGATGAAACAACGAGGAAATTGCAAGGACATATAACTCTTGAATCATAAAACATTTTTGATTTGCGAGGTTTATTTCCAGGAAAACTATTTTCATGGATTTTAATTTTCATTTCCGCCATATTTTTCCGGGTTTTAATTTTCTATTTCGTTAAATTTTCAAATTTTGTCGGATTTCAATTTTATTGCGCCGAAAAACAATACACGAAATAATGAATATTTGAATTGGTTTTTCAAAAAACTTGATTATTTCACCTTCCATCGTAAAAATATGTTTCTTAGGAATTTCTAAAGTAAGTCTGATTAAAGCTTGCTTTTTAAAATTATCAGTTTGGATCGGTTTTTTCGAAGAAGATGCCGGGCGAGTTTTTCTTAAAGAAGCACCGAATCCGACTGATACCAATAAAGTTAGTTAAGGAATTAACTAATTTAAGAGAAAGTATGTTTTAAGATCAATGGCAGAATGTTTGTGATCCCAAAGCATGGTCGACGTTTAGTCGAAACATTGTCTATATAAACAAAAAAAAATTAGCTAACAAAAATAAATATTAATTAAATAAGAGTTCTTTTTTCTGCAAAAACCTTTTTCACGTTTATTCAACTTTTATTAGTTTTAATTTTTGGTTTACAAATTTGAAATATTGAAACATTACAGGGCCTTACATTTTTATTAAAATATTATTCTTTTGTCTATACATGTTCAGAATTCATATTTATTTGCCACAGGATTCACAGCCTTTTTTGTTTAAATTTCATCTTTTTGTTTAAAACGTAATGTGATTTGTTAAAAGTTTGTTCTTTTTAATAAAAAAGTAAAGTTGTAATTAGATTCATTTTTTTGGGTAAAAATTGAACAACTTGAATTAAATTTGATCTTTTTTGTTTAAAACTGCATATATTTTGCTTTTAAAGTTTGTTCTTTTTCAAAAAGAATTCACTTTTTTAGTTAGAAATTGCACTAATTAGTTTAAAGTTCAACTATTTAAAAAAAAATTCGTTTAAGATGGATTTCTTTGGTTGAAAATTGAACTATTTGGTTAAAAAATAGTTTTTTATTTGTTTGAAAATTAGTTCTTATAACTGAAAAATTTAACTATTCGATTTTTGTTTAAACATTTATACTTATTGTTTAGAAAGAAACTATATTTTGTCAAATTATGATGTTTTTCGCGAAAATTTAACAACTTCAATTAAAGTTAATCTTTTTGGTTTAAAACTTCGTGTGTTTTATTTTGAAAAATTTTTTTAATAAAAAATTAATCTTTTTAGTTATGTATTCAATTAATTGGCTGAAAGTTGAGCTACCTTGTTGAATTTTTTTTTTGCTCCAGATTCATTTCTTTGATTTAAAATTGAACTATTTGGTTAAAAAATCGTGTTTTGTTTGCTTGAAAATTATTTTTTATAAATGCAAATTTAACTATTCCATTTTTTGTTACCAATTTTTCTTAGTAAAGATAAATATATTTTTTATTTAAAATATGATTTATTTCAAAAAATTATTTTTAATGAAAAATTAATCTTTTTAGTTATAATTAACTATTGGTTGAAAGTTAAAACGTGTTAAAATTTTTTTTTGTTAAAGATTAATTTCTTTGATTGAAAATTAAACTATTTTGTAAAAAAAATCGTTTTTTGTTTCTTTCACAATTATTTTTTCTAACTGGAAACTTCGATTTTTGTTTAAAAATTTACATTTTTTGGTTTAAAAAAAGTATATTTTGTCGAGTATTCATTTTTTAGGTGAAAAATCAACAACTTTAATTAAAGTTGATCTTCTTTGTTTAAAACTTTGTGTATTTTTTTAAAATTGTTCTTTTTAATAAAAATCAAAGTTTTTCAGTTTGAAAATTAAAATAATTGGTTTAAACTTGAACTAGTTTGTTAAAAACTGATTTTTTATTAAAGATTCAATTTTTGTTTGAAAATTAAATTTTGATAAAACTTTATCAGTTCCATTTATTGTTGAGAATTAAAATTAAATTAAAATTAAATTAAAATTAAATTAAAATTAAAATTCTTTTATTTTAATTTATCCGTTATATTTTTTGTTGAAAAGTCACTTTTCTAACCGAAAATTTAGCTATTCCATTTTTTGTTGGAAAATTATTTTTTTCAGTAGAAAATTCATGTGTTTTGTTAAACATTTATTTTAGTATTGGTTGAAAAATTAACTTTTTTAACTGAAAATCTAACTGTTCAATTTTCAAATCAAAATCGATATTTTTTGGTTATAAATTCATGTATTTTACAAAAATTTGGTTATTTGTTTAGAAAATTATTTTTCTTTTTTGAAAATTTAACTACTTGGGTAACTGTTGTACTATTTTGTTAAAAACGCATTTTTTGTTTGAAGATTCACCTTTCTGGTTAAACGTTAAACTATTTTTTATTTTAATATGAATTTTAACTTAACTTTATTGTGTGAAAATTCATATTTATGGTTGAAAATTGAAAGATTTTGTATGAAATTCGTGTTTTGGATAAAATCATCTGTTTTTTATTTTGTTTTTATTTTAAAATTTCTGTGTGAGATTTAATTAATAAAAAAATTTCTTTGACAGGGATTCAATTTTTGTATTAAAAATTAATATATTTACCTAAGAATTGAACTATTAGGTTTTTATTGGAGATTCAACTATTTTGTAGAAAATTTCTCTTTTCAGTTTGAAAATTCAACAAGTTGTTCAATTTTTTCTCTTGCCTGAAAAATATTTCTTGTTGTTTGTCCTTGAAAAACTCTCTTTGTTAAAAATCTGTTGTTTTTTTTGTTGAAAGTAAATGTAGTTAACTAAAAATTTTAATATTCTATTATTGGATAAAAATTTATAATTATTAGTTAACAATGAAAATATTTAGTGTAAAATCCACCTTTTTGTTAAATATTGCTCTATTTGCTTAAAAATTATTTTCTTTTGGTAGAAAATTAATTTTCTGGTCTAAAAAACCATCTCTTTTCGTTGAAAATTTAAATATTTGCTTACAATTTTTAATCAATTCTGGTAAAAATGCAATTTTTTGACAAAGAATATTAGGGAAAATTTGAAGTCTTGCAAATTGAAACATTTTAGAACTTGAAACATTAAAACATCTGAGAAAATAAATAATTAACAACTTCAGCGAATATGATTTTATTAATTTCCACGTGTGTCCGACTCAGTTTGACATTTGAAATTTATTTCATATAATTAGAAAATAATATCTCGTGAAATCAGACTACCTACTGAGGACCACCAACATAAAAAATGTCTAAAGATAATTTAAGTGTGATAAATTAAGTAAGATTCTATCGCAATTTCTGATAGATAACCAACAAAAAAATTGGCCTTATTTAGAAATAATTTTTCTTTTTATTATTATTCGATAGCTTGAAGAGATTTTAATTTAAAAATTTTAATGTTTTTCTTTGTTCTTTATGATAAGGAAAAAATTATTTTTAAATAACAAACTGTAAAAACGTTCTAGCAAAACTCAACATTTTTAAAAATAAAAAAACATTTTTTTAGTGACAAACTCTGTAGATAAAAAAAAAGCTTGGAAGGAGAGTGAAGAGAAGGAAGTAAAAGAAAATGGAAAATCAAAAGCAGAAAAATATAACCATTTATCAGGAAATAAGGATCAAGAAAATTTAAAAAAAAATTTGAAAAATCAAGAAAGTTGGAATCATTCATGGGCAGCACCCAATCAAATTTATTTGAATGATGGTTTATCAGTTCGAGATGTTGTTCCTGGACAGTTTACTTCCCCAAGACTGGCAAGAATTAAATTATTATTTAAAAAAATTTAGAAATCATTTTTATTTTTTTTTCTTAGAATTTATTTTCAAGATAAAAAATCATTTTAAATTTGTCCATGAATCTTACGAAATTCTTTCCAATTTTAAATAATATTTTAATCTTTTTAAAACTTCTAAATATCTTTTGCAACAATTAGAATTTTTCCTGTTTTTTATTAATTCTGCAAATTCAAAAAAAAATATTGACCTAAAATCTAACAGATTCTTATTTGATAATTTTGTCAGTTATTTTAAATATCTTAAGAAAATTATTATGTCTTTTTGTAACCTTTCAAAATTCTTTTGCAAAACGCATAATTTTTTCCTGAACATCTTCAAAAAAGCTGAATTTAATTTTTAATTTTTAGAAATCTTTTCATAACTTCTAGATATTTTTTAAATTGATTAGAATTTTTCCTAAAATTTAAACAAAGATTATGCGAATTAAAAAAATGGTGCTAAATTCTTCCAGAATCTTTTCATATCATTTTTGAACTCCTTTGTAATTAATTTTTCAAAATAAATCATTAAAAATTTTCCTAGGAATCTTCAGAAATTTTTTTTTATCTCTTAAAACCTTTCAAAATGCTTAAAAAGCTTTTTTCGAAATCTTCAAAAATATACATGTGAAAAATTTTGTTTGATATTAAATTATTCTTTAATCTTTTCAAAACTTTTAAAACTTACTCGCATTTTTTCTAAAATTTTATAATCTTGTAAAATTCAAGACATTTTCTTCAAAATCTTCTATATTTCTTGTTTTTGAAATTTCAGGAAATAATTTTAAATCTCTTTCATTTTCTCTGGACATTAATTTTTTGTTCAAAAAAAATAATTTGAAATTTTCCCAGAAACCCTTTTAAATTTGTGTGCTCTAAAACCTTGCCAAATTCTTAAAAATCTTTTTTTTTAATCTTCAGAAGTGTGTATTTAAAAAAATATGAAATCTTTACAATTGTTGAAATATTTTGAAATCTTTCAAAATCTTATTAATATCTCTTCAACTTACCTAATTTTTTTTTAATTCTGCAATCTTGTACAATTGAAAATTAAAAATGTTCTACTTTCTTTTTCGAAATTTCAGGACATGATTTCAAATATTTTTCAATTTTCTTTAAAAAAATCATTTAAAAAAAATTATTTCAAATTTTCCTAGGAATCTTAACAAACTTTTTTTTTATTCTTTGAAAGCTTTCAAGAATTTGAAAAACTACAAAAAAGGTCCTTAAAATCATCCACATTCTTTTTCGATATTTTTGGAAATCATTTCAGATGTTTCTAAATCTGTTTCAATTATGCCTTCAAAAATTATATTTTTTAATAAAAAACTATTAAGAATGTTATTATATTCTTGAGAAAAAAATTGTATTTTCTTGTAACATTTCGAAAACTCTCAAAACCTTCGATTTTTTCGAAATCTTATCATCAAAAATTTATATATTTTTTTAAATTTTGAAATATTTTGAAATTTTAAATTATATACGAATATTTTCAAAACTTAAAACTAATCATTGAAAATAAAATCGTGCTAAATTTTTCCAAAAATCTTTTTAAAAAATTATTTCCTTAAAACGTTTGGAAAATAATTAAAAAAAATTTCACAAAATTTAAAACAAAGCGCTTATAGTTAGAGAGAAATATTTAGAGCAAAGTATACATTTTTAAAGAATTTTCGAACGAAGTTTGGAACTTTAATGAATATAAAAATGTTATAATAATTCGTTTAAAAATATATTTATATGATTTGGAAATTTTTAAAAGATTCAAAAATAATTTAAAATTTCAGAAGCGTTTTTTAAAAAAAGTAAACAAAATATAGATTTTTGATAATTTCGAAAAAAAATGCTAAAAACTTTTAAGAATTTAAAAAGCCTTGAAGAGAGCAAGAAAATCAAAAATCATGTGAAAGATTTAAACGAATTTTTTTTTAGTCTTCATTTTTCAAGAAGCCTAATATATTTAAGAATTTGAGTTCTTTTGAAGAGATTAAAAAATATTTGAAAATTTGAAAATATTACTGAAATAGTTTATGAAACATTTTTTTATTTTTTTTCTTCGAAACTTCGAAAAGTTCTCAATATCTTTTAATAATAAACTATTCTATAAAATTTTCTGAATTCTTTTAAAATTTGTTTAAGAATCTTCGAAAATTTACCACGATATGAAATTAAAAACAGACTGATAATACTTCCCTTGTTCTTGAACCAAAAAACTGATAATATTGTAAAAAATTGTAAAATTATTTTTTTGTTGAAATTTTCTGCAAAATGTATTTATTTTAAAGGTGAAGGTGACTCCCTTTGTGGTACATTCAAATAAACAATTTCAAAAAGTAGATCGAATTCGTCGAGGAATTCCAAATGCCTGGGCAGAATATTTGTCTGTAAACGGATTCAGTAATGAGACTGATAACAAAATTATTGAAAAGGAATTAACGTTGAGTTATGATAATATTAAAGTTACTCATTTTCTCTGGAACGAACTTGGATTGCCACTGACGCAGGGGATTCCTGATCCTTGGAAGCCACTTCCATCAGAAAATGAAAGTGATGAAGGAACAGATGTTTGTTTAGTAAAATAATGAAAATTATTTTTTTTTACAATCGTAAAAATCTAAATTGAAATAGTTATCAAATCAAATGAAAAGGGAAAAAAAATAAATAAAAAATAACTGGGTCCAGGGAGATTCGAACCTCGAACGATTTCGTTGCTACGGGTTTCGTTGCACCTTTAGACTTTAAGCTTTGAAAAATTCCAGATAAATTTTTTTTTTTAAGCATCCGTTTCCTGTGTTAAAAATGTAATTATTTTGTTAAAAATTCGTCTTTTGTAGTTCGAAATTAGTCTTCTTAGTTTAATAAAATAATATAAATTATTCTTTAAAAAAAATCTAACGTAAAATTCACATTAAAATTGTTATCTAAGCAAGCGAGAAAGGCGACAATCGGGACCAAAATTTAGAAAAAACAACATGATCCAGCGAGATTCGAACCTCGAACAGCTTCTTTTCTAGAGATTTAGCTCCATCCCTAGAACAGTGATATGAAAAATCTGTTTTTCTTAGAAATGCTTTAAAATTCTAGGTTGAAAATTAATCTGTTTTGGTTTATAATTCAATGATTCTGTTAAAAATTTGTCTTTTTCATGAATTCAACTTTTTTAAATTTAAAATTACGTTTTTTTGGTTCAAATATCAACTATTAAATTTCTCGTTGAAATTTTATCTTTTTTGGTTAAAAATTCAACTTCTTGGTGAAAAAATAATTAACTAGTTCAAAATTAATTTTTGTTTGGTAAAGATCCATCTTTTTTGTTGAAAATTTAAATATTTAGTTTGAAATGCGTTTTTTTGTTGCAAATTAATTTTTTATCTGAAAAATGAAGTATTCCATTCTTTTTTTTAATTTACTATTTTGTGGATTAAAATTCATGTATTTCATTTAAGGTTCGTCTTTTTTGGTAGAAAATTAATCTGCTTAGGTTGATAACATGGTACAAAGTATTTAAAAAATATATTTCCATAAAATTCACAATGGAATAATTATCTAAGCAAGCGACAAAGGCAAAAATTTAGAAAACATGATAAAAAAGAAGTTAATCCAGCGAGATTCGAACCTCAAACTCTTTCGTTACTAAGGGTTTCGCTGCACCTTTAGACTTTCAGCTGGCATAAAATATTCAAACTAAAACGTCTTTAAAAATAATTTTAATTTTTAAGAAACAAAAAAGACGTATTTAATATATTAAATAATAAGTAAGATAATAATCAAAAATTATTTTGGTTAAAAATTCAAGCTTTTATGTTGAAAATTGATATTCTTTATTTGAAAAAATAAAGACAAATATTTTTGAAGCCCAATCTGCCGTAAAATTCACATTTCTATTGCTATCTAAGCTAATATTATTTTTTTGAAACTCGATCCGGCGAGATTTGAACCTTGACTGGCTTCGTTGATGGAGTTTTGGCTGAACCTTTAGAATTTCAGCTGGCGTCAAAAATTCAAACTAAAACATCTCGGAAACTAATTATTACTTCTAAAAAACAAAAAATACATGTTCAGCAGATTAACTAATTTAATAAGATAATAATAAAAATAATGTTAAATCTTGCCATTTTGGCTTACAAATTCAATAATAGAGTTTTTTGTTCCTTCTTGACTCACAATTCTTTCTTGGTTTAAAAATTGATTTTTCAGATGAATTTTACTATTTTTGAGTCAAAAGTACATTCTTTTTGGTTTATATATTAATTCTGAAAATTCGTCTTTTTGGTTGAATCAACTTTTTTGCGTTAAAAATATTGATCTTTTGTTGTGGAAATATCAGCTATTACATTTTTCGTTGGTAATTAATCTTTTTTAACTGAACATTCACATCTTTTGTTGAAAATTTGTATTTTTTGTAAAAAAAATTAATCTTCTTGGTTTGGCAAAATCATGAAAATTATTTTTAGAAACAAATCTGCCGTAAAATTCACATTTAACATTTATCTGAGCAATAAAGGAGGGAAAAAATGAGGCAAAAATTATTTCAAACAAACTCGATCCACCGAGATTCGAACCTCGAACGGCTTCGTTCATGAAGTCAAGGCTTAGCCTGCAGACTTTCAGCTAACGTAAAAAATTTAATCTAAAAAATCTCGGGAACTAATTTTTACTTTAAAAAATACGTGTTTAATGGATTAAATAATTTAATAAGATAACTGAAAAATAATTGTTTTAAATATTGTTTTATAGTGCATTCCGACGAAATTAATAGCGCCAAAAATAACACAATGTCCTTTACCTCGTGAAATAAATGCAAAAAAAGTGAAAAATAAATCATCCAAACGAGAGTGCTGTAAATCTTCGAAAAATGGTCCTGAATTTTGGAAAGAAAGGAAGAACAGCAAAGGTGAGATAAAAATAAATAGAAGATACGATCAAAATTTAAATCATTTTTTTCCGAGAAGTAACAATAAAAATAAAAATTATGAAATTTTGCAAGAGCCAAATAATGTTATTCAGTGCGATATAAGAGGAAAAATAATTTTTCACACCCAACATGGAAAAAGTTTCGATGGAACTGGATCTTTAAAATTTAATTGTGGGCAAAATGGAAATTTAAATTCCCGAGAAACACAGGTTTGATCATTCGAATTTCTAAGATTATTTTGCTATAAAAATTTGATTTTTAAGCGAATGCTAATTAATGGTGGGGGGGATTGTTTAGAATGGAGGAGCCCATCAATATTTGCCGGAATTTGCCCATAATATTTACAACAAATTTGCTCAAACCTTTGAGCCAAAAAAACAATTTTCAAAATTGAAAAATATTTTTCGTGGTAAAAAAGATGATGAAACTGAAGATTTTAATGGAAAGGAAATTAAATTGATTTGTTGCAAGTGCTCGTGTCCTTATTTCAAAGTCTTGGGAGATGAATCGCTGGCTGATAATTTATTGGACAAAATAACAAGGGACGATTGTACGTTTTTTAATTAATGACAGAAAATTTATTTTTTTATTCAAAAGGAGACTAAGTACAGAAAAAATAAATTATATCTTAGTTAATAAATATCTAGCTCTTCATTATTAATTTTTTTCGGTAGCTAAATCTTACGCAAAAGCAAAAACCAAACAAAAAACAAACAAAATTCGCAGTAGTATAAGCGAATGTAAAATAAATAAAAATAAAAAGGAGCATTGTTCAGCTAAAAAAATGGAAGAAGATAAACCGAAAAAAAATTTATTTGAGGATAAAGTTACAAATAATTTTGAAGAAGAAAATCCGCATGATGAAAACAGCTGCGGTTGTGAAATCCGAAATCCTGAAGACAGCATTAGTAGTGGAAATAATGCTGATGTTTCAGAAATTTCAAGGTGAAAAAACATAAAAAATTATTAATAAATAATTTTATAAATTGAAATATTTATTGCCATGAGTACTATAATAAAATATTTTATGAAAGGAATAAAGATTCAAAATTATAAAATAAGCGTAAAAGAGAATTCTTTATAGCGAGATTCGAACCTTCGATTTTCTAGCTGAAAGCTGACTTGTCAGAAGGGATTGCCAAACTTTTCAAAATTTTCAAAAAATTTTCAAAAAAATATTATTAGGTTTCAAGAAAATAGAGGGAGAATTCTATTTCGCTCGCGGCCGCGATTTTTAAACTTTAGACGGTAATAAAAAATCCAATCATCGACTTTAGAAAGAATGAGAATTTACTTTTTGCTAGAAAATTTGTCGAACCTTATGGCTTGCTTATCAAAAAATGATTCAAGTTTAATTGACCCAAAATCTTTTCGAACTGTAGAGAATCTCAAAAGGAAAGGAAGGGTTCTTCCAAAAAACAAAACTTGTGCGTCCCTTGCGATAAAAGACTACCGAGAAAATTCTTAGAAGATAACGGCAGAAAAGACTTGACTTCTGAACTCAGTGATAATTTCCCCAGACGGAAAAACCGTCGAAAGTATTCTGGTCAAAGAATATTAGAATCTGAACCGGCGCAAAGTCCGGTTCGAAATTAATAAGACTTTTTCACTTTAAATTTGGTCTTTAGCACCTTAAAGAATTTGTATTTATTTTTTGTGAATAGAGTACTGAAGGAAGAAAAAGATCGGTTTCTTATGCATCCGAAGTCGAAATTATGTCTGAAGACAAATCAAAAACTGTAAAGAAAAAACTGGAAAGCAGGAAATTTTCGGATAAAGTAGGTTCAATAAATGATATGTTTATATTTTAATAATATTTAAAAATGTTCTGCTCTACCAATTTTAAAATATTTTTTTTTTAATTTCGTTGAAAGTTCTAGAAGTCAGTTGATTTCTAGAAACAAATAAACTGATCTTTTGCATAGCAAGAGCGAAAAAATCGCGGGAAACCCCCTCCCAGCGACGTCAACTAAACAGTTCACGCTAGTGAACCCCCACTCGCCTGTGTCGCGAGTGATGCGCTGCCGCCGAAGCGAAGCCCATAAAACTACCTTCCGCGAGACCGTAAAGACATATCTCCTCAGACTGCGGTCCAAGCCACAACTATCAGGCGTTAATCATCTTGGTTATTTATCGTCATTCTGGCTTTTTTTCCTATTTGGGAATCAATTGTTTCTATGTGTTTAATTTAATTAATTGATTGATTAATTAATTAATTGTATTTAATTTTTTGAACTTGGCAGTTTCTGGCGACTTCCAAACCTAAAACTAGCGGCTAAAGTATTAGTTTGTTAGTAACTCTGCCCAATACTGGACCACCCTTCCCAACCACTGCCCCAGTATCGTTTGCGCAATGGAATAACACGCAGTCTCTCAATGCAATTAGTATTCGCAATAAATGGGCCATACGTAAATTACGTAACGCATTTTCCGCTGTCTACAGACCCCTCCCCCTCTTGAACAATGGAACTGTAACAAATTTACAGTGTCTGCCCCCCCCCCCTTTGAGCCTTTGAGTCCGAAATCTACCACTTTAATTTTAAAATCGTTTTTCTCTTTGTAAATTAGTTTCCCCTTCCCATTAATTATAAATACTTTTGAATCATTATTAGCCCACAAACTGACCTCGCTCATACTTAAGTGTTCAAAAACTTTTAAGAATAAACAGTAATTCAATATTTTTATTTCGTATTAAAAATTATTTCTCCTCTCAAATCGAAAAACTACACACGCATGAAACTTATTTTTAAATCTTACAGGGAAAAACGTTTGCAGAGAAAAGGACTAAAAATGGTGATACTCTAATCCGCAATTTACGCGACAATTCGGACGATGAATTATCGGTTCAAAAAAAAGATAAGAAAAAGTTGAGAGAGAGCTGTGATATGGGATGCAGAATAGGAGGAGGTGATTTGGAAATCGAATTTTTGGCTAGTGATTTAGAAACCGATAAACTTGAACCTCGAAAAAATGCCTGGTTCGAGGTAGAAAATAAAGCAGATTCTTTTAGGCAAATAGAAGAAGAAAGGTCTGATATTGAATTGGATGATGCAATTTCAAGCAAAGTATCTTCCTCTTTCCTTGAAGAATCCCTCGATCTTATTAGTGAACCTATCGGAAGAAGAAAAACTACGGAAAGTTTAAACAAATCTCGAGAGAAATGCCCCAAGAATGAAAATAAGTGCTATGTTAAATATTGCTATGATCTTTCAAAAAAATAGAATTGGGAATCGTAGGAGATAGATGAAGAATTAATTATTAAATTTTAGATATAAGTAAAAAAGTTTTAAATATA
>JAWWLR010000128.1:33952941-33963112 GCA_035041075.1 Acraspis erinacei | reverse complement strand
ATAGTGTGTATCAAGGGCGTACGGCTATTTTGCCTCGTGTGACTTCCGCCCTCTCTTCGCTCGGGCGGCAAGTTCACACTCGTCAAAATAGCCTTCTTTACGCCCTTGATACACAATGTACTATTTTATCACGCGCATAGGATAAAAAATTCAAGATAAATTCCAAATATTTCGGAACAATTCAATTTACAGTCAAAAGAATTCAAATGTATTGGGAAAAATGTTAAAAAATAAAAAAAAATTCATTGATTTCCGTCAAAGTGTAATGAATTTAGAGGAATTTAAGATCAACGAGAAGAATTCAACGAAATTCATAAAAATTCAAGGTGAATGAAAAAAAATCAAATGAATTTAAAACAATTTGGAAAAACTTAATTGAATTCAGTAACTTTGAAATACACTTAGAAAAATTCAAGGAAATTCTACGAATATGATCTTCAAGTATTAAAAACTGAAAATTAATTTATTATTGAAAATGCTAACGTGGATTTATATTTTTGGAACTTAATATAAATTTTTGAACTCTATAATTTATGAATGTAAAAAATGTTCAGTTTTGCAGTTTATTTTGGAATTGAAAAATATTTAAACCACTGTGAATTCTTTAATTTTATTTTTTTGTTTACTTTAAATGGAAAAATGTTTAGAATATATTTCGATTTTAAAAATTTTATTGATCGTAAAAAATCTTTGCGAACCGGGAAATGGCCGGGCATTTGTTTCTTCAATTAAAACGGCCACCCTCTAATCCTGACAAAAATAAGATAGTCTTGTTAATCCAACTGAATGATAGAACGTTGACTCAGGGCATTTATACTTAGCACGTGTTGAAAGTTAGATCTAATTTCGTACCGAGCCGGAAGTGAGCATATGCACTTCGATTTAATTGGCAAAACTCCATCATTATTATTTCAAATCTTCAGTTTATCTTATTATTCCGAATTTCCGAAGCGAATGCACTCTCAGACTTTTACCTATTTCAAGATTCAGAGCACGTACTTTGTTAAACTCGGAAAATGTTTTGTCACTGTCAATGCCAATCACGTCACTCGCAAGGCAACGCACGTGTTCGAAAGAGACAGGACAAAGGAAGGAGGAAGTTCTCTTCATATTCCTAACCTTTAAAAAAGGCAATTTTTTATTTAGGTCAGATTTTTATTTCAGAAAAAAATTATATTTTCTATTACTTTCCAGCGATTCTAAAAGGATTCTTTTCGAAAAGAAATTTCTTGGAATCTTGTAAAATATCCTAAAATATCCTAAAATCTTTCAAATCCCTTGAAATTTTGTGAAATTTTTCAATGAAACTTTTAAGGCGGTTAAACCGACTCGGATTTTCGCCAGATTCATAATTCGTCTACAAAAATGCATTTTTAAATGTGATATTTTAACTACATAATCTAAAGGCAATTTTACTGGAGGGTACATACAGATTTTTTCGAAAAATGTTCGTTTTTTTGTTTGTTTTATTAATTAAAAATTGAGCGTCCTTTTGCGCCTGTAATATGCAGCGTGCCAGCTATCACTGTATGCCGGACTGCTTTCACCTGATCTTTTTTCAAGTCCACTAAAATCTGTAAATACTTGACTTTTTTTAAACAAAATAATTACATTTTTAACATAATTGTTGAATTTTCAATCTAAAAAGATAAATTTCCAACAAAAAAGTGTCATAGTTTAAATTTCAGTAAAAAAAGATAAAATTTATACAAAAAAAAAGAATTTTAAAACCGAAAAACGCATCTTTAACAAATAAAGATTTTTGACTCAAGAAAGAAAAAAAATATTATCTAAATTGTTGACAAAAATTGAATTTTCAAATAAAAAATATGACTTTTCAACCAAGAACTAAGTTTACCCGCAATTGATGCCTTTTTACGTAACAAAAATGAAATTTCAAAACAAAAAAATTATTATTTTTTTCAAAAAATGAGAATTTCCACATTTAAATTTCAATCCAAAAAGACTAATTTTTAACCAAAAAGGATAATTCCAATGAAATTTATTAACTCTTTATCAAATAGTTGCATTTTTATCCAAAAACTATGAAATTTCTCTAAAAACAGATGAATTTTAAATTGAAAAAAAATTAAAATAAAAAAAATAGTGGAATTTTCTTTCAGAATTGTAAATAATAAGTTCATTTTGTGCTAAATAGTGCAATTTTTAAACAAAAAGTATGAAATTTTAATAAGATGGTTGAATTTTTATGCCAATAGTTGCATTTTTTCTAAGAACAATGAAAATTTTAAATCAAAAAGACAAATATTCAAAAAAGATTTGAAATTTCGTGTTAAAAGATCTCAATTTATTTTTCAACACGATTTTTAAACAAATGTAAATTTTCAAGGAAATAGTTAAATATTCATGAAAACAGTTGCATTTTTACCGAAAAAAGTTGCAATATTTTTACTAAAAATAGATGAACTTTTAAATCAAAAAGACCAATTTTAATCTAAAAAAGATTTCAGTTGATTTATCAGTAACAAAATGTGAATTTAAAAAAGGGACAAAGTTAAACTTTTACTCAAATAATAAAATTTATAACTAAAAAGATGGTTTCATTTGAAATTAAATTAAAGTCTTCACATTCTTTCCTCTGTTTTAAAAAAATTTCCCCGTTTTCTCATTAAAATCCAATAGGAAAATAGAACTATTTTTGGTTGAAAGTTCGTCTTTATGGATTGAAAATTGAGCTTTTATGGTGGAAAAGTCATCTTTTTTGGTTGAAAATTTTCCATTCTTGTTTAATTGAAAACCATATATTTGATTAAAAATTTATTTTTTGGCTTAAGATTTATTTCAGTTAAAAATTCATATCTTCGATTGAAAAACAATTTGTGAGAAATTCTTTTTTCTTGTTGTTGAAAATTAATCTTTTCGACTAAAAATTTAACTATTTCGTTTTTTGTTGAATATGGATTTGTTTAGTTGAAAATTCATTCCTTAGGAATTGATCTTTTTTGGTTAAAAGTTGTATTTGTTCGTTAAAGTTAAACGAAATTTGAAAATTTATCAATTTTGTTAAAAATTTATCCTTTTTGGTTGAAAATAAAAATATTTAGTTGAAAATTCGTCTTTTTGGATTAAAAATTCCAGAATTTGATTGAAACTTTTATTCTTTCTGGAGTAAAATTTTTTTTTGTTGAAAATTTATTATTTAATTAATTTCTGATGTTAAATATTGCCGATCACTGGTCAAATAATTTTCTAAACTCAAATAATTATTCTTTTTGGTTGAAAATTGAATTAATTTTTTTTAGTTTTTTAGGAAAATTATTATGGTTTTATTTTGTAATTAAGAGTGAATATTTAGTTTAACATGAAGAAAAAACTAATCTTCAACTAAAATTATGAATTTTCGATAAAAAATTAAATTTTTAACGAAACAATTAAACTTTTAACCAATTAGTTGAATCGTAAAACAAAAAAATTAATGTTCAACCAAATAGTTGAATTTTTAACAATAAAGTCATATTTTCAAGAAACTAGCAACATTTTCAACCCCAAAATATGAATTTAACAAAGCAGTTAATTTTCACCTTTCAAATTAATTGTTTAACCTAAAAGATGAGTTTTCAACAAAATATATTAATTTTCGACTGAAAAAGATCATTTTTAAACGAAGAATTTTAATCTTCAACTAAAAAAAATGAAACCAAAAATTGCTTCTTTAAAATTTCAGTTAAAAAACCTGAATTTTTAACACAAAGGAAAACGAATCTTAAACAAAATAATTAAGCTTTCTATCGATAAAACTGAATTTTCAAAAAAAAAAGATAAATTTTCCAAAAATGAAATGTTAAATTTTCAGTGAAAAAAAGTAATGCCTAACCAAGTGAAAATAAAAAAAAATACCTGACAACTCGACAATTCCCGAAAAAGAAAATATTCCCGAGAGTTAATAATAAATAATAAATAAAAAAATTAAAGAAAATGTTTGAAATTAAATATTATTTATTAATTAAAAATTAAATAATGAATTGTTTTTATTCAAGGCAATTTTTCAAAATGTTTAGTTTTTTTTTGTTATTGTTTGAATTACAAGCAACAATCATTTTTAATAAATCCATTGAATATTAATTTTTCCTTTTTCAAAATATTCGTTATTGTATTTTTATAATAAATAAATATTGTGAGTGTAAAAACAATTTTTTTAATTGTTTTAATTCGGCAAAATTCTATCCGGAATCTTATTATTATAAAGTTTCCAAAGGAGTGACTGAAAAAGCTCGAAAAGTAAAATTCCCGAATTGTAAAATCCCCGAAATTGGAAAATTGCCGAAATATAAAAATCCCGGATTGGAAAATTCACGAATAATAAAATTCCTGGATTAAAAAAAAATCATGTTTAAAGTTTTTTTAAATTATTGTTTTAGTTTAAATAATAATAATTTAATATCTATTTCTGGATAGCAAATTTGTTTGAAAATGTGCATAGTATTTTTTAAATATTACAAAGAACGTTCCCAAATATAAAAATTTTATTTTGAGAAAAAAAAATGAATAAGAAATTTCGAGATAAGTCAGTGCTGAATTCAATCCTGTAATGTTAGTCGGGATGCAATTTAGGAATCAGTTTTTATGTTTATTTATTATTTGTAATAAATAAATAATATTGATGAAAAAATAATTTTTTTAAATGTTTAAATTCGGGAAGATTCTAGTTCTAATATTTTATATTTCGACCATGTTATGATTTAGGAAATTTTCCAATGCGGAATTTTTATATTTCCGCAGTGGGGTGACTGAGAAGTCCGGAAAAATTACATTTTCAACACTGTAAAATTCCCGTATCATAAAATTTACGAATAATAAAATTCACGAATTATAAAATACCCGAATTCAAAAAATTAAATTTTTTTAAATAGATATTTATTTATTAAAAATACAATAATCTAATCTTTTTATTTTTTTAAATTTTAACTTTTAAAGTTTTTAATAATTTTTGTTTGAATTGAAATTATAAATAATTTAAAAAAACATGTATTTCTGAATGATAAGTTTTGTTTGAAAATGCACATAGTATATTAAAAATATTACAAAAACGTTTTCAAAAACCGAATTTTTAATTTAAAAAAAAATCGTTTTTAATTTCGAGATGAATCAGTGCTGAATTGAATCCTTCCTTAAACACCTTAAACATTAAAAAAAAATTTCTTCGATAAAAATATTTGAACAATGTATTTTTTAATAGATAAATAATATTTATCAGAAAACAATTTTTTTATATTATATATTTTTCTACTGAAGCATACTGCAGCAGTCATAATTCATTAATAATCTCTTTTCTCGGGGAAGGCGTCAAATTGCCCCCTAGTTCAACAACTGATAAGCCCCATTTGTTACAAAATATTAATTATGTAATTAGTCAGAGTATCTTCATTCTGGTTCAATCAAGAATACCGTTTTAATTAAATTTTAAACGATTTCAAACCGACTTTATGTAGAATTTAAAAGATAATTAATAATTCAGAAGTAATTAAAAATAATTTTAATCAAAACATTAAGAAACTAGTGTTATTAATTAAAAAATAATATTTTTTCGGTTACCTTAAATGGAAGAATATGCATGAATGTGAGAAATCTTCTTACGTAATAAATATTTTCCCAGAATTTGTCAGTAGTAAATTCCAACTTTATTATCTAATCTTGAAATACGCCCAGATTATCCACTTTTTGCATGCGTAATATTCTGGCAATACGAAATCGAGATAAACTGACTTTGCATATTATTGACTATGCAAAAAAAAATGCATTCATTTTATTTCAAGATAGCTCGGATTATATTTTTTTAGTTGATAAATTTAATTTAGCTTTTCCAATTATGGTGGAGGTCAGTCAGTTTTCATCGGATTTTTAATTTTTTGTTAGATTGAAGGTAAATTAAATTTCTAACTGATCTGTAGGAAGTGAATTTTTTATTCTCTCATTCATTTATTTCATTTCAGTCATTTTTCTTCAATCAATTAAACGGTTAAATTTTTAACAACAAAATTAATTTAAAAACCTTATTTTCCACTAAGTTGTTAAATTTTCAACTCGAGTCATTTTCAACCAAACAGTTGCTTTTTTAACCAAAAAATATGAAATTTTTACCAACAAATATTAACCGAGAAAGATTCAATAAAGATAAAAATTTTATAAAAAATTTTGAATTCATTAACTAATAATACGAGCTTTCTACAAAATAGTTAAAGTTTTAAACTTTCTGATAAAAAGAAGAATCTTCAACAAAATACATAAATTTTGAACCAAATTGTTTAATTTTAAAGTAAGAAAATTAATTTTATAACAAAAAGAAGAATTTTGAACCAAATAGTTCATTTTTTAACTAATAGTTGAATTTTCAAGCCAGGCGATTAATTTCCCACTAAAAAGGTTAATTTTCAACAAATTACAGAAATTTGTAAGCTATCGAATATAAATTTTTATTACAGAAAATTAATTTTTTAAAAACTGATTTTCTACCGAATTGTTCAACTTTCCAATCAACAATGACTTTTCTGCAAAAAAGTTGAATTTTAAACAAAAAAGTTCATTTTTAACCAAATAGTTTAAAAAATATGAATTTTCCACTAAACAAGGAGTAGTTTAATTTTAAATTAAAAAATTAATTTAAAAAAAGAATATTTTAACCAAAAAAGATTTTAAATTTAAAAAATGGAATTCAACAAAAACAGATGAACTGTCCATCAAGAATATTAATTGCATACCAAAAAAGAGGAATTTTTAAACAGAACTGTTTTAAAATTATTTTTTTAAACTGAACATTTAAATATTACATTTCTGGTTGCTAATTTCTTTTTTAATTGAAAATTCATCTATTGGATTAAAAAAATTGTATTATTATCTATCATTATTATTATTATTATTATTATTATTATTATTAATTATTTCTTCAAAAATAGAATAGTGTAATTTTAAGTTTAAAAATTCATTTTACAACAAAAGAAAACAATTTTCCACAGAAAATAGTTAAATATTAAAGTAAAAAGATAAATTTTCGGAAAATTTAAGTTAAATTTTCATTGAAAAATTAATGTATAACAAATCAAAAAATTTAAAAAAATAATTGTGTTTTCAACAAAAGAGATAAATTTTTAACTGAAACGATGAATCATAAACTAAAAAAAAATCAATTTTTGAAAAATAAGTTCAACTTTCAATAAAGAAAAATTTAATTCTGTATGAAAAATGTATAAGATTTAATATTTTATAAGAACATTTTTTTTATTTTACTACAAAAACAGTTTATTTCAATCAAAAAACCTACTTTTTAAAAAATAGTTATATTTTCAACCAAGAAAAATTTTTATGTTACATAAAAAACTGTTTTTAACCAAGAAGATTAATTTTTTACCAAAAATTGGAAATTTTGAATTTTTAACAAAAAATGGAATAGTTGATATTTTAATGAAGAAGGATTTTAATTTAAAATAAACAGTTAAATTCAAGCAAAAAACGAATTTTAAACGAAAGACTTGAATTTTGTGCCAAGAAAGATTTTAATTAAAAATTTAAAAAAACAGTTGAATTCAACCAAAAAACGTGAATTTGGAATCAAGAAGATTCATTTTTTACAACAAAATTTGAATTTTCGACCAAAAACGGAATAGTTAAATTTAACATGTTTTAAAATCATTTTTAAAGAAAAAATATGAATTTTCACCAAAAAAATGTAATAGTTGATATTTTAACCAAAAAAACTTTCAATTTTAAATCAGAAATAGAGTAATTCAACCAAAAAACGAGTTTCCATCAAGAGTTAAATTTTCGACCAAAAAAAAACTCTTCAGTAAAGAGAGACAAAAAATCGAAATTCTTGATTTATTAATTGTCGCAAAAAAGGAGAGAACTATTTTTTAAAAGTAACTAAAAAAGTAAAGATTTTTCTAGTTACAAAATAAAAAAATTAAAATAGTGGCAGTAACTTTTTAAAATGAACGAGTTACTGGAAATTAATAACATAATTAAAAAAAAATTAAATTCATACTATATCCTAGAATTATTTCCCCAGACTCATTGGGAAAAGCCCTAATGAAAAAATATATTAATAATAACAGCTAGAAATTTTTGTGCGCGCGCAAATAGAAGCTCCGAAGCGCTCAAGGCGCCTCTCAGTGGAGAACCTATGTACCTCGAATGGATTTTTATCGAAAAGCTATAATTGAACAAAAAAATTTAATTGGTCAGGTAAATTTAGGGAATGTCAGGGAAAACCTTAAATAGTCGGGGAATTTTCGATAAATGAAAATTCCATTCGATAATTAAAAGGTTATGACAGATTATCTTTAAAATAGAATAATTTGATTAAAATTAAATTCTTGGTTAAAAAATGTATCTCTTGTCGTAGATAATTTTTTTTTTAAGTTCAAAATTAATTTCTTTAAATACTGAAAATTTGAATTATTCCAATTTTGCTTGAAAATTTATGATTTTAGTAAAAAATTCAACTGTTTGGTTGAACTATCGTCTTTTGTGGTAAAAATGTAATATTCTTGATTGCAAGTTTAACTAATTTGTTGAAAATTCATTTTATTTGGTTGAAACTTCATTTTTTTATACTGGAAATTTAATTATTCTGTTTCGAGCAAAAAAATTATTTTTTAAATTGAAATTGCAACTATTTGATTAAAAATTTATTATAAAATCTTCTTTTTTTGTTGAATTCAGTTGAAAATTGAACTATTTTCTTACAAAATTCTTTTTTTTTAATTATAATTTAACTTTTTAAAATGAAAATTTAACCATTCCATTTTTTGTTGAAAATTGATATTTTTTGTTGAAAATTCCATTGTGTAGTTGATTCGACTTTTTTTTAGAAATGTACTCTTCTTGGTTGACAATTTAACTATGTTCTTGAAAACTCATTTTATTTGGTTGAAAATTAATTTTTTTAACTTATAATTTAAATATTTTATTTCCGGTTGAAATTTATTGTACCTTTTTTAGTTGAAAATTCGACTATTTGATTTAAAATTAATGTACTTTGTTAAAAAATCATTTTTCTTTGGGTTAAAAATTAATTTTTTGGTTGAATAAACATCTTTTTGTTTGAAATCCATTTCTATTATAAAAAATTTAATTATTCAATTTCTTTTTAAAACACATTTTTTTTAATAAGTGAATTATTTGCTTAAAAATCCATGTAGTTTCTTGAATATTGATATTTTTTAGTAAGAAATTCCACTATTTGGATGAAAATTCCTCTTTTTTGGTAAATTTAAAATCTTCTTGGTTGAAAATTTAATTATTTTGTTGAAAATTAATGTTTTGAAATTGAGCGTCAATTTCCGTAACTACTGAAAATTTAACTTTCATTTTTCATTGAAAACGTTGAATTTTCTTATTTGGTTGAAAATTTATTTTATTAAATAAAAATTCAACTATTTTCTGCAAAATTTGTGTTTTTTTTTAAATTTAATCTTATCAGTTGAAACATTAACTCTTGGTTACAAATCGAAATTTATTTTAATTGCATTGTTTTATGTAGAAAATAATTCTATTTGGTTAAAAATTAATTTCTCTGTTTGAAAATTGAACTATCCCATTTCTTGTTGAAAATGCATCTTTGTTGTTAATAATACAACTGTTAGGTTGCAAATTTATTTAGTTTGTTAAAAATTAAGCTTTTTTGTAGAAAATTATTTTTCTTGGTTGAAAATTTAATTCTTTTGTTAAAAATTCGTTTTTAAATTAAATGTCGATTTCTGTAGCTACTGAAAGTTTAACTATTTCACTTCTTGTTGAAAATTTATCTTTTTTTAGTAAAAAATTCTACAAATTTGTAGAAACTTCGTCTATTTTGTTAAACATTAATTATTTTCCTTTAAGATTCATTCTTTTACTTAAAAATTATTTTTTTAGTTGAATATTTCAATATTTAATTGTAAAATCGTTTTTTTAGTTAAAAATTAAATTTTTTTATTTAAATTGTACATTTTTTGTCCACACGTGAAATCTCTTTTGAATTCCTTTTTTGTTCATTTATCCTTAGCGACTTTTCGAGATCTCAATAAATAATAATAATAATAATAATAATAATTTGCTGAATAAAATTGTGTTTTAATTTTAAAACAAATCGAGTTCTGGGGAAATTTGTTTGTCGTTCAGTCTTTCGATTTTGATAAGAGGCGCTAAATTACCTATATATGCTGAGTTGATGGAA
>JAWWLR010000128.1:33940376-33951165 GCA_035041075.1 Acraspis erinacei | reverse complement strand
AAATGTAAAATATGCGAATTAGAAAATTTTAAAATGGTCCTTTAATAAATATTATTTATTTATTAAAAATACAATAATCAGATCATTTTCTCAAAAAAGTCTTTTTTTAACTTTGCAGGATTCAATTTAGCACTGATTTATCTCGAAAATAGAGATTTTTTTAAAATTAAAAATTGGATTAACTAAATTTTGTTAAAATACTATGCACATTTTTAAACAAAATTTTTCATCCAGAAAAAATATCTTTTTTCAATTATTTTTATTTTAAGCTTAAACTGTGGTAAAAGTATTTACTTATTCTATCATTAATAAATAAGTTTTTTTTATGATATTGGTTAGATCCGGAAATTTTGTAGTTCGGATATTATGTAATTTTGCAATTTCGGGAATTTTATTTTTCGGAATTTTTAAGATTCTCAAATTTAAACAACTGAAAAATTGTTTTTTTTAATGAAAATTATTTATTTATGAAAAAACAAGGTTTAAATATTTTGATCCGGGAAAATTTGTTATATAGGCAATGTATTCTTTTAAAATTATTATATTTTTAAGGTCCATAGATAATTTAAAAAAAACATGAAAAATAAAAAATTGTTCGGTCAAAATATTTAATTAGGGTATTTGTCATTAATAAATAATATTTATTAAAAATCAATTACTTTAATTGTTTAAATTCAGGATTTTTTTCTGTCGTGATTCATTATAAATCAATCTATTAAAATTATTAAATTTTATAAATAGAAAGAGATTTTAATCCAAAAAAGAATGGTTAAAACTTGTTTTAAATTAAAAATTTTAAATATATAATCAAAGATGAAACATTAATCATTAAGGGGTTTTTTCAAGTTTATAATAAAGAAAATGGATTAAACTATTTTTTTAAATGCAGACTATTTGATTATATTCGGTATCATCCGACATAAAGATGATAAATAAATTTACAAAAAAATCAAATTGGATAAAATGATTTCGGAAAAATTCATTTCTAGGAGAGAATTTTTATCTGATTTTAACTTTTTTAAAGTAAAGCTAAACGAATTCCGCACCAATTTCACGGAGCACATTATGGAAAAAGTGTTGTTTGTTTATTTATTTATTTATTACCGATTTGAAATAGTACAGTAACCTGCATTATCGACCGCTGATAAATTAGGCTTCTATATTACCGCCAGTCGGTAAAACATTGAAATAGAACCTTTATAATCGACTCTGGTAGGAATCTCGATCAGATTTCCACTTTTTTACTGAAGGTAATCTAGAATCCGGCATTATCCTCTAAAGGTAATGAAAATGTCTAAATTATCGTCGGTCGGTAATGAAGGTTTCCTACCCTGTCATCGGTTGATAATGTATGTTCCTACTGGGTATCCGATTAATGTTGGCATCATACCGACGGGTGGTTCTTAGCACGGACGCGAACCATTTTGAACCCAAATTTGAATAGAGGTTAATAATGTTTTAACTGGTATTCGTTTAGTGTAACGGAATAAAATATTCTGACATATATATTTTTAATTACCATAGGAATAAAATAAAATTGATTGAAGTATGTAAATTTAACTCTCGAGTCAGATTTTTTTCTTTATAATAAAGACATTGGTTACTGTGAGAATCAATAGATGAAGTGGTAAATTGTGAGGAAAATCGAATTACTTATAGAAACTCTTCAGTGGTCTGGAATAACCATTGAAAGGTTTCAAGATAGCGGAAATTTACAGTATACCTATAATAGTCCTATATTTTTAGCTTACCATTTTTTCTATTTTTAAATAAGTTGAATTTCTACATTATTTTCTTTTCTTTAAATATAATTTATATTATATAAAATACTTTTGATATTATTATATAGAATTTTGTTTTCATTTTCCCCATTTGAAATTGTTTAAACTAATTTGGAAAGACTGCACAATCCCGCAATATAAAATTCCAAAAGAGTATAATTTCTAGATCTAAGTAAATAAAAAATTATAAATAAAATAAAACAATTTTATTTAACTTTTTATTTAATTTTTATATTTTATTTATTACTTTATTGATAAAATAATTTTTAATTGCATAATTAATTAATTTCGGAAAATTTATATTTAGAATTTTTCTTTTCTGGGGGATTTTATTTTACGGTATTGTTTAGTCTCCCAAAATTAGTTACAAAATATTTCAAATTAGGAAAACTAAAATATAATGTTATATAAAAATATAGAGAATATTTTATATGCTACAAATCCTATTTATAGATAAAAAGTAATGTAGAAATTCTACTTATTTTGAAATTATTTCTCTTTATTGTTTAGATAAAATATAAAATTAATTTTAATATTTTAAATTTTAAATAATTTTTACTTAATAATTAAAATATAAAAATCGTATTAATTAAAAATTTAACTATTCCATTTGTGGTTAAAAAATCAATCGTTTTTAGTTTAAAATCCTTTTATTTTATTGAAATATCACCTATTCCATTTTTTGTTGAAAATCGATTGTATTTAATTAAAAATTTAACTATTAAATCTGTCATTAAAAATTAATCTTTTTTGGTTAAAAAGTCAACTACTTAGTTGAAAGTCGAATTGTTTTGTTTGAAAATCCTTTTTTCTTGGATTAAAAAATAATCTTTTAACTGAAAAATTCACAATTCTATTTTTTTACTGCAAATTGATCGTTTTTAGTTGGACATTTAATTGCTTGGCCCAAAGTTAAACTAATATGTTTTAAATTCGTGTGTTTTTTACTTAAAAATTAATTTATCTAACTAAAAATTTAACAATTCCAGTTCTGGTAAAAAATTAATCATTTTTAGTTTAAAATTAAATTATTTGTTTGAAAATATGTATTTTTTGCTAAAAAAAACTTTTTGTTTAAAAATTTCACTACATGGTTGAGAGTTGATCTACTTATTAAAAAGATTTTTTTAGTTGAAAATTCTTCGCTTTGTTTGAAAATTTTCCTATTTTCTTGAAAATTCGTTTTTTCTTTGTTGAAAATTAAATTTTGTCAACTGAAAATTTAACTATCCCCTTTTGGTTCACAATTGTTTGTTTTTAGTTGAAAATTCCATTTTTTTATTTGAGAAAATTTGTTTTTTTTTTCGCTAGTTAGTTGAAATATCACCTATTCCATTTTTTGTTGAAAATTGGTCGTATTTAGTTAAAACTTTAATTATTGAATTTGTCTTTAAAAAAATTTTTTATTGAAAAGTCAACTACTTGGTTGAAAGTAAAATTTTTGTTGTTTAAAAATCCTTTTTTTATTAAACATAATTTTTTTAACTGAAATTTTAACTGATTCATTTTTAGTTGAAAATTGATCGTTTTTAGTTTAAAATTTTGTTCAATTGATACATATCTATTCATAAATTCTATTTCAAGGAATTTATTCTCCAGTTCTGAGAGAATTTTGGAATGTAAATTTTTCGGAAGCGAAAATGAAAATTCGGTAAAATATATTTAATTGTGGGTACATAAATGTTTCTGTTAAATTATTTAATTTAAATTGTTTGTTTGTTAACGTATGCAATTTAAATTTTCAAGTTACCCCAAGATTATAATATAGAAGTACAGGATAAACTAGTTCCTCTTCGTTTCTTCCAGTTTCCTCTGGTTCATTTAAACTCACCGGAGTGGAACTGGTATTATTTTTCATTTTATAAACCAGATGTTGTTTCTATGAATAATTATGCTAAACGCCACAAATAAAGTGAAATGAGTACTGCTCGAAAATTCTCTTTTTATTTGCAATCATCATCATAATTATTATTATTTTTTAAACTATTCTTTTTTAATTTAGAGACTGTTTAAATTGCATCGGTAATCTTGCAATAAATTATAAATTTACAAACAAATATTTATAATGTCTTACTTTTACAGGGTTGCTACAAAATAAATTATTCTTTATAAATTTATTTTAAACAATTTTATTAACAATATTCATACATAATTGTATAAGGGGGTTTGATACACGAATTTTCAACTCAAGAAGAGGAATTATTTGGAACCAAAAATGAAGGAACTAATTTTTCAGATAAAATAATTAAGTTTTATTTCAGAAAAAAGGAATTTTTAACAAAATAGTTCAATATTTAACAAAAGTGGTGAATCTTTGATGAAAAAAATATATTCTGAGGGAAAAGTGTAATAGTTGATATTTCCACCCACATTTTTTTTATTTTCTTTAAAAAATTATTTTTTTAGTTGAAAATTTTTCTTTTTAGTAAAAAATAATCGTCTTGGTTGAGAATTCATATTTCCAGGTAAATAATTCAAATATTTTGATGAAAGTTTAATTATTTTTTATTTTTTTAGTCATCCTGTTTGCTTGAAAATGCTTTCCTTTGGTAAGAATTAATATTTTTTTGTTGAAGTCATCTTTAAAAAAAAATTAAAAATTCATCTTTTTTGTTTAAAATTCAATTATTCCAGTTGAAGATTCATCATTTTAGTTGAAAATTAATTTTTTAACATAATTTTATTGAAATTTAAGTATTCTAGTTAAATATTCATCATTTTAGTTGAAAATTAATTTTTTGTTGAAAATAAAAGTACTTGGTTGAAAATTCTCTTTTGCTAAAAACTCATCGTCTCATCTCCTCTTTCTCACCTTTTTTTTTTTTTGTTAAGCATTCATTTTTTTACTAAAAATTTACCATTTCATTTTGGAAAATTGATTGATTGAATTGATTGGAGAATTGAGTTAAAAATTCAGTTTTCTTGATAAGAAAACTTAATTATTTTGTTTAAAATTCGTTTTTGGTATTATGAAGTATTCCTTTTAACTAAACATTTAAATATTCCATTTTTTATTTAAAATTTAGATTTTTTGAGTGAAGATTCAACTATTTAGTTGAATATTGTTCTATTTGTCGAAAATATTTTCTGGAAAAAAATCAATTCATCTTTGGAAGTTTAAAATTGATCTCTTTGGTTGAAAATAATTATTTTTTTTACATTCATCGCATAGTTAAAATTACAATTGTTTTGTAGAAAATTAATGTTTTATAGAAAGTTAACTGTTTTCTTGAAAATTCATATTTTTGGGTTAAAAATTTTGCTTTTTTCTTGAGAATTTATTTTTCTTGAAAATTCGAATTTTTTCCGTTGAATGTTCAACTGTTTTGTAGAAAACTCAATTCTTTGGTTGAAACTTCAACTAATTGGTGTGAATTTTTTTTATTTGAAATTTTGTAAATTGTGTTGAAAATTCTTCTTTTTCGATAGAAAATTAATTTTCTTGCTTGAAAATATTTTTGTTTTTTTGTGAGTTCCACTTTTTCATTGGAAAATTTGTCTTTTCGGGTTAAAAATTAAACTACTTTAGTAGAAAATTAAAACTCTTTGACTGAAAGTTCATCTATTTTTTTAATTGGTCTTTTTTATTAGAACATTAATCTTCATGATTGAAAATGATCTTTTTGGTGAAAAATGGTTGAAAATTTAACTATTTTGTTAAAAATTAGTTTTGATTGAAAATTGAATTTATTATAATTCCCATATTAATTTTATCTAAAAATAACCGAATTTTTAAGTATAAGAAGATCAAATAAAAAATTTTTTCAATTATTATTCGCATTCATGGACTTGGTAAGAAATCCAAGAAATGATCAATTATATTTTTAGTATTTTTTCATTATTTAATTAATCTATGGCGCTAATATATTGAAGAATATCTTGTAATATAAATGATCAAAGTTTCCTAAATTGAACATGTTAATTGAATCCCTAAAAAGTGAAAAAAGTATACTTTTTAGCTGTATTTTATTTAGGTCACGTGACGAGGCGATTAAGATAAATTGCCTTCCAAATGCTAATTACGAGTTTGCTGGCATTGAATGATAATTTGCCGGTTTTACGAAGGCTCCTTTAAAATCATTATGACTAGAAAGTTTTTTTTATAGAATTTCACAGTACAAAAATCTTTTTTTTAAGTATTTAGTTCAACTTTTAACCAAGTGTTTGAATTTTTAATAAAAAATGGAATATTTAAGTAGTTAGTTGAAAAATTAATTTTCAACCAATGAGACGAGTTTTCTACTTGAATGACGAAATATAAAAAAATATATAATTTTTAACAAGTGTAGTTCAACTTTTTAAAAATTAGTTGAATTTTTAATATAAAATGGAATATTAAAATTTTCAGTTAAAATACAGCAAAGTAATTAAATTGTCAAACAAAAAAATTTGTTTTAAAAAAGTATGGTTCAACTTTGAACCAAGTGGTTGAATTTTTAATATAAATTGGAATATTAAAGTTTTCAGTTAAAATAATTAAGTTTCAACCAAAAAGATGAATTTTTAATTAAGAAGATTAATTTTCAAACAAATAGCTGAATTTGCAACTAAAAATGGAATACTTCAATTTTCATTTAGACGTTTTTTAATAAAAAATCTAATATTACAATTTCCTGTTAAAAAAATTAATTTTCAACCAATCAGACGTATTTTCAAACAAAAAACAATTTTGTATGGTCGCCATTTTGGAAAAAAATAAATATTGAGTCAAAAAAATAGTTGTTATAAGTTATTAAAAAACACCAAAAATTACAAAATGTGAAATATAGTAAAAAAACATTATTTCTTATATTTTCATTTCTGTAAAATTTGAAGAAAATAAAATATCAAAGAAAACAAATTTTAATGGAGACGTAACCTCTCGAAAAATATTAATCTTTCAGGTATAATTCGGTTTTTAATACTTAATAAATGAAGCATTAAGCTATAGATTATTATTGCAAGATCAGCATTATATTTAGATTTTTTCAAAACACAAAACCTTTTTCAATGATAATTCATAAAATATTTTGACCAATATCAGTGCCTCAAATTATATTTTGTATATATTTATTTTCGACAGAATACAAGCCGAAATTATCAAAAATGGAATCTTCCAATCGATTCAAAACCAGAAGAATAAAAAATAAAAATTTCAAAATATCTTTGAAGGTTAAAGAAAATCTAGAAGATTTCGAAAGTTCTAGAAGCTTTTCGCTGATTTCAATGCCTGGAATTCTTTTAAAATGTCGTTAGAAATATATATTTAAAAAATTACCTTATGTTTTAAATTATATAATCTCTTAATCTGAAAAATTTGAAGAAAAATTGATTTATCAACAATTTCAACCAATATCAATTGCGTTGGATAAGTTTTAAAGGATTTTTATTTTCAACAAAATTCACAGAAATTATCAAAAATGGAATTTGCATCAAAATTTACAACCCGAAGAAACTATTCGAAACTTCTCCAATATTTACAATAATTATCAAGCCCTTAAAAATAAATTTAAAAAATGCCTCGTCTTTGTTCCGGCTGTGCCACAGAATACCAAAAAAAAATATTGCCACCCAACAGCCAAGTTCATGAAGAACATGAAAATGAAAATTTGAAGCTTCTGCAATTAAATGATAAAAGTTCCTTAAATAGTAAAAATGGAAATATAAATGATAGAAATGCCTCAAATTGTAAAGATGCAATTATGAATGATGAAAATGCTTCAAATGATCAAAATGGAATGAAAAATAAACTCGAATCTAGTAAACATATTGCAATCTGGATACTGAAAATAATAATTTCCTTGTTCGTTTCTTTTTTGGCTCTCAAAATCAGCTGGGTAATTTATTATGTGATGTCTGTCTGTTTTTGGAATTTTACTTTTCAACTAATATCTCCGTTTTTTACATTTCTGTTTTGGGTTATTGCATTATTCTGTTTTTGTTTGCGAGATAAATTCCAGTCTTTGGGAAATAATAATGAGCATGAAAATGGAAATTATAATAGAAATGAGAATAATGCACCTGCAATTAAAAAGAAAGTTCAGGCAGAAATTAAAAAAGAAGTTAAGGCAGAAATTCACACAGACATTGAGGAAGTAAATGAGAATGAGAATAGAACCGCTGTAATTAAAAAAGAAGTTTATGCAGCTGTTAAAAAAGAAGTTCAGGCAGAAATAATGCAGAATAATGCACCTGTAATTAAAAAAGAAGTTGAGGCAGAAATTCACATAGAAATTAGGGCGGAAAATGAGAACGAGAATAAAGCACATTCAATTAAGAAAGAAGTTCAGGCAGAACTGAGAGCAGAAATTGAGGCAGAAACTTGAACATAAATTAGAAAGATATTAAGGCAGAAAATTAGACACAAATTCTGACAGAAATTGAGACAGAAAATTGGACAGAAGTTTAGGCAGAAATGGAGGCAGGAACTGAAACAGAAATTGAGCTCGAAATTCAAAGGAAAATTGTGACAGAAATTCAGGCAGAAAATAAGAATAATGCACCTGTTTGTTAAGAATTTCAGGCAGAAATTCAGGATTCCTAGGTGTTTGAAAATTCGCCATAAATCAAAATTTCTGTCTTTAAATAAAAAATGTCTTTAAACTGATGGCTAATAATTTGATATTAATTATTCTTACAGTTAATTTACATAGACAACTTAATGTATTCGTTCTAAGATTTCCAGAGATTTGTATGATAATTAAAGAAATTTATTATTGACTGATATTGATTCCTAGAATGCACCTTGCTGAAGTTAAGAATCGATTAAAACTCTAAGATTCTTGAATAAATTATTCAATATTTCAGATGTCAAATCAAAATTTTAATTAAAAATCGTTAAACTTATGAATAAAAGGCGAATTTTCAACCAAATATTTTAATCCACAACGGAAAAATCATAACAAAAGTAGAATAATAAAAATAATAAAAAGACCAATTTTCAACCAAATGCATGAATTTTCAATCAAGAAGTTGTATTTTCAACTAAAAAACTAACATTTACAATAAAAAATAGAATACATTCACCAAAATAGTTCAATTTTCAAACAGAAAAATTAATTTTTACCAAACTAGTTCTACTTTCAATCAAAAAGATTGCAATTTTACCACAATATACGATTGCTCAATCAAATAGTGCATTTTTTACTAAAAATGATCAATTTTCAACAAAAAGTGGAATAGTGAAATTTTTATTTAAAAAAATTAATTTTCAACTGCAAAAAGCGAATTTTTCATTATTCAACATTAAACGTAACATTTTCAAGCAAAGAAATTAATTTTCAAACCAAAAAAATTGAGTTTTCAAAAAATAAAATGACTTCGACCAAAAAGACGAATTTTCAACAAAAAAGTTACCTAACTTACTAAAAACCTAACTAAAAATTTGTTTCTTTTTTAAATAAAAAACAGATGAATTGATAAAAAAAATCATTTTTAACATACTAGTTAAATCCTAAATCAAAAGGATGAATTTTCTGCTAAAAAAGACAAATTTTCAAGAAAACGGTTGTATTTATTACCAAAAAATATTAAATTTTTACCAAACGCGAATTATTCAAAAATTTTAAAAAGCTAAACTTTTTGTTATTTTTTTTTAATTTACATTTTGTTTAAAAAAATTTTTAATCTTATAAACCTTTAATGTATTTTTTAATCTTTTCAACAATTCTAAATATCTTTTTAAATAGTTCGAATTTTTCCTGAAATTTTTACATTTCTTTCAAAATAAAAAAAATTGCCTTAAAATCTTCCATATTTCTTTGTGCATTAAATTTTGTACATATATAATTATTGTAGAAAGCAAATAATAATTTTAGGAGTTTTCAGTTGTGATATAGTTCTTATTTTATTTATTTTTTTTCAAATAAATATAAATGGTCTAAGTAAATAGAAGTTTAAGAATTAAATAAAAATTGAATTCGATTAAAGGTGCAACTAAAATTGAATTGAATTTAAATTTAAGTTACTTAAAGGACAGGATATTGTATTTAAAAAATAAACGACTGGATAAAATGTATATAGGTAATTGAACAGGATTTTCTTATTGACACACACTCAATTAGAGTGACTGAAAGTGTGTTTCGAAAGCGAAAAAATTATTTTTCAATTAGAGTTCATGAAGGCGCACTTTGCGCATACTAGATCAAATTAATCAAGGACTTTGCGTTTGAACCAAATAGATCACTGTGCTACAACTACTTTCAACAAGTTAAAAGGCACTGATGGAAAATAATAGCTACTGGGAATTAAATTGCGCGTGCCATAATAATTCACACTGTCGCTTTTATCATTCATCGAGGGGGGAAAAACTCCGGTAATCCGCTCGAAGAGTACATTATTCGAACTGGTAATCCACTTGTAATCATCTGGTAACTTGGTTTAATCCATTTGTAATTCGGTGTAATCCACTTGTAATTCGGTGTCATCCACTTGTAATTCGAATTAATCTACTTAGAATAATCTAGTAATTCGGTATAGTCGACTTGTAATCGTCTGGTAATTCGATGTAATCCACTTATAATTCGTTGCAATCCACTTGTAATCATCTGGTGATTCCATTTAATCTACTGGTAATTCGGTTTAATCTATGTATAATTTGGTTTTAATCCATTTGTAATTCGGTGTAAACCACTTGTAATTACTTAGTAATTCGACGTAATTCACTTGTAATGTGGTGTAATCCACTTGTAATCATCTGGTGATTCCATTTAATCTACTGGTAATTCGGTTTAATCCATTTGTAATTCGGTGTAATCCACTTGTAATTATTTAGTAATTCGATGTAATCCACTTTTAATTCGATGTAGTCCACTTGGAGTTATCTAGTAATTCGGTATAATCGACTTGTAACCATCTGGTAATTCGATGTAATCCATTTGTAATTCTGGTGATTTGGTTTAATCCACTGGTAATGCGGTGTATACCATTTATAATTTGCTTTTAATCCATTTTTAATTCGGTGTAAACCACTTGTAATTACTTAGTAATTCGACGTAATTCACTTGTAATGTGGTGTAATCCACTTGTAA
>JAWWLR010000128.1:33895738-33905883 GCA_035041075.1 Acraspis erinacei | reverse complement strand
TTTCACTACATTTTCTCTACGAAAATTGAATTTTCAAACAAAAAATATGATTTAAAAAAAAATTTTATTTTACACAAGTGATGCGTTTTTATAAAAAAAAATGGAATTTCAAACCAAGAAAATTATTTTTTTTTTACCAAAGTGGTATTTTAATTTTTAAAAAACTGACATTTCTACTAAAACAGATGAATTTTTAAATCAAAAAGATAAAATTTCAAAATAATAGTTGAATTTTCTATTAAAAAAGATTTTACTTGACTTTTCACGATCAAAATATAAATTTTTAAACAAGAAATGAGTTTCTACGAAAAAAAATTGTTTTCCATCCAAAAAGACGAATTAAAAAAAAAAAATTTTTAATCGTTTAATTTCCTACCAAGTAGTTGCATTTTTATCAAAAAAAGTTTAAATTTCTCTTTAAAAGAATGAATTTTGATTGAAATCATTTTTTTTTTAATAATAGAATTTTCATCCAAAAGGATTTTTCAAGATTAAAATTTATAATAATAAAAAAAAACTTAACCAAATAGACGAATTTTCAACAAATAAAGATTTTTCAGTTATTAAATTTTTAATCCAAAAAGACGAATTTTCCCTACGAAAATTGAATTTTCTAATGAAAAATATCATTTCAGCAAAAAATTAATTTTAGACAAAAGTGATGCATTTTTATCAAAGAAAAAATGAAATTTCAAACCAAGAAAATTTTTTTTTTACTAGAGATAAATTTTCAACTAAAGATATAAACCTTTAAAAAAAATGATTCCTTAACAGATTGATTCAAACCAAATAGTTGAACACTCAAGCCAAAAGAAAATGATTTTTAAGCAAAAAGTGGCATTTTAATTTTTTTTTAACTGAAATTTCTACTAAAACAGACGAATTTTTAAATCAAAAAGATAATAATTGAATTTCCCGTTAAAAAAACTTTGAATTGACTTTTCACGATCCAAAATATACATTTTCAAATAAGAAATAATTTTTTCCGCAAAAGATTATGTTTTCAATCCAGAAAGACGAATTTTTAACAAAATTTTTGAATTCTCTACCAAATATTTTAACATTTTTATAAAAAAAAAAACAAATAAAATTTCTCTTCAAACGGATGAATTTTTATTTTAAAAAAATAGTCGAATTTTAAAACCAGAAAGACGAATTTTCAACTAATAAAGATTTTTTTACTCAAGAAAAAAATAAAAGTTTATCTAAATTGTTGAGCCTTCAATCCAAAAGACGAATTTTGATTTAAAAAAATTATGACTGTTCATAAAAAATTTAATTTTACACGAAAGTGATAAATTTGTATCCAACAAAAATGAAATTTCAAACAAAAATAATATTTTTTCATCAAAAAAGGAGAATTTTCAATTTAAAAAAATTCATTTTCAACCAAAAAGGGCTTTTCCATTAAATAGTTTAATTTATAATAAAATAAATAAATTTTTAACAATGTAATTTAACATGTGTCCAAGTAGTTAAAGCTTCACCAAAAAATTATTTCTTAAAAAATTGATTTAAAGAAATCTTTCAAACAAAATAGTTGAATACTTAAGCAAAAAAGAATAATTTTTATCCAATTAAAAAAATAAAAATTCAGATGCATTTTTAAATAAAAAGATAAATTTTCAAAATAATAATTAAATTTTCCGTTAAAAAAGTTTTCAGTTGACTTTTCACGATCAAAATATAAATTTGTAAACCGAAAAGACGAATTTTTAAATAAAATTGTTGAATTCTCGACAAAATTGTTGCATTTTTATGCAAAGAAGATTAATTTTTTTTTTAAACGGATGAATTTTATTGAAAAATTTTTTCCCCTAATATTTGAATTTTCATCCAAAAAGATGCCAGTTAATTTTTCAAGATCAAAATTTATTAATACCTAAGCAAACAAGAATAATTTTTAACCCAAAAGTTGAATTTTAATACAAAAAAATGAAATTTATACGAAAACAGATGAATTTTTTAATAAAATTATCAATTTTCAAGGACAAAAAAATAGTTCAATTTTCTGTTAAAAATATTATACTTTTCTGAAAAAAACATTGAACTTTTAATAAAAACAGTCGAATTTTTTCAACCAAAACGGATGTATTTTTAACAAAATAGTTGAATTCTCCGCCAAGTAGTTGCATTTTTATCCACAAAAAGATTAAATTTTCTTTAAAACAGATGATTTTTTATTTTAACATTTACATTTTCATACCAAGATAAAAATATGCATTTTTTAAACAAAAAAACAAGTTTCTACAAAAAAATCGAATTTTCAATTCATAAAGTCGAATTTTTTCAACAAAAAAAGGATGCGTTTTTAACCAAAATTGATGAATTCTGAACCAAAAAGTGGCATTTTTATTCATTAAAAAATAGATTTATACTGAAACAGAGGAATTTTTAATAAAAAACATGATAAATTCTGTTTTAGAAAGTTGAAGTTTCAACCAGAAAAGATTTCAGTTAATTTTTCAACACCAAAATATAAAAAATTTTAAGGCAAAAGTAAATTTTCAACAAAACAGTCGCTTTTTCAACCAAAAGTATGACTTTTAAAAAAAATAGTTTAATTTTAAACCAAATAGGTGCATTTTTATCCAAGAATGATGCAATATCTTTATCTTTATATAATAATATTAGGTTTTTTTTTTAATTTGAAAAGAATTTATTTTAAGTTTCGTTTTGTTATTTTTTCTTATTCATATTTTAATACTTTTAAATTTAAATTAAGAATTAAAATTCAAACCTGGAACAAGAAATTTTGCAAAAGAATTGTAATTTTGATTTAGAACACTACATTTTCTGAAAGAATAAAATTTTGAATTATAGGTTTGGCACTGAATTTTCAACAAAAAAAGGATCATTTTGAGTTCGACGAATCTTCAACCAAAAGTTAGAATTTTCAAACAAACAAAATTAAAATTTAGACCAAAAAAATTGCATTACTAACCAATTAATTGCATTTTTTAAGACAACTGTTAAATTTCCAAAAAAAGATGAATTTTCAATAAAATATTTTAATTTTATGACCACGTGTTTTTTTTTTTTTTAAATAGTTGATTTTTTTTACAAAATATTTGCATTTTCTACCTAGAAAGAGGAATTTTTAACCAAATGGTGGAAATTTTCTAAAGCAATTATTTATAATTCTGAATTGAATGCCAGAATTTAAAAAAAAATACAATTCAAATCTGGAACAAGAAATATTCCAAAATAATTATGAGTTTGATTTGGAACAGTAAATTTTCGAGAAAAATAATAATTTTGGACTGAAATTGTAAAATTTCTGAATCAATTATGTATAATTCTGAATTGAATCGCAGAATTTTCGACAAAAAATTGTAATTCCATTCAGAAATAACTAGTTAAATTATTATTTGTTGCAATTATATCATTTAATTTACAATGGGCAATACGAAAATCTTTTTGGATTGAAAAAAAATCTTTTTTTTTATTGAAACAATATAAATAAATTGAAACATAAAAAATTCTCAATTTTAAAATAACTCTAAAATAATATATTCATAATTATTATATTCAAATTCATTAAACTTCAGATATAGTTTTTTTCTAAAATTTAAACATTGAACATGTTTTAATTAGGAAAAAAACAATCACTTAATATTTAATAATATTTTACTGTTTTTTTTATTTGTAAATAAAATTGCTATTCGTACAAAAATATATAGATTTTGGCAATTTAGAAGCCTTTCCTTGTAAGATTCCTAGGAAAGTGAAAAATCATTTTCTTATTTTGAAAATTAAATTTTAAGAGAATATTTGAAAATATTTACAAAATTCTCAAAAATAAATCTAGAATATTTTAATGAAATATTTTTGTTTTATTAGAAAAGAGTTTAGAAATTCTGAAAAATTTCACAAATAATTTAATATTTCAAAAAAAAAGTCTAAAACAACATGTAGCTTCTTCAAGATTTTGAAATGAAATATTGAAGCTTTATACGAATTTTTAAACTCTTTGAAAATTTGTTAGAATTTTTTTAAATAAATATAATGCTGACTTGAAAGAGTAAACTTTCCAAAAGAATAAAAATTCCGAGATCCGGAAAATGAAAATGAGCCTGAAAGTAGGAAATAGTTTTCAAAAACAATTTTTTATTGGAATATAAAAAAATTTAATTACTGCCCAGCTCTAATTGTACTGTAGAGTGGTCCAGATCACTCTAATTAATATTAAGATGTACTTCTGCGAGATTGAATGAAGAATGCGTGAAGAAAAAAAAAACCCTATTGAGAAGAAGGAATCCCTCATTTAGCCCCCGAAGTTTTGAAAGTTCGGGATACTTTTTTTTCAATGGGGATGTGATCATATTTTCTGTGATCTACAAAGATTGTAAAATGTAAATTAAAATCCTATCATAGTATTGTACTTTGTCCTGAGAGACGATGCGCGTATATTTTTTCAACTTCAACCAGCAAATGTTTTAATGCCAACCGAATAACGAATGAACGAGTGTGTGAGTTTTGCTTTTCATTTTTGAATTTCGAGCCTGCCAAATGGAGAAAAAATAGTTTTATTCTTGAGTAATTGTTATATCTTCAATGAGATTTAAAATCGCTTTGACTTTTATATTTTTATATCTAATAATGTTATCTTTTTAAACAATATTTTTTGAGTTTCTAATAATATAAAGTTCTTTAGTTTTAGTTACAAATTTAAAGCTTTAAAATTGAACCATTTTTCTTTTTAAAAATTGAAGAACTTTGAATTTGAAAAAAAATTTCGAAATTATATACCTTTAATATTTTTCAAATTACAAGCTCTTAAAATAAAAATGTTCGGAAATTGGATTTTTTTAAATTGAAATGAAGTATTATGCGAATTTTAAGTTTTACGAGTAAAAATTCTATAATATCGATGGTGAGCAATAAAAAAAAGAATCAAATTTTAATAATATTTATATATTATCTTTGAAATCAATTTTAATTGTAAATCGTTAAAATTCAAGAATTTTTTATTATGAGCCTTCAAAATTAAACTATTTAAAAAAAATGTTCCAAATTATAATTTTGAAAATTTACCATTAAAAAATCTGTAATTTTAATGATTTAATTTGTAATTTCTTCAGTTTAAAAGATTTGGAATTAAAAAAATGATCTACAAAATTATAAAAATCTCATTCTGTAATTTTATTAATTTACAATAAAAATGTCTTCAATTTTGAAGATTAAGAAATAAAAACTTAACTTTTCGTCATAAAAATCATAAAAAATTATAAACATTTATTGTTACATCGTTAAATTTAAAGAAATTTTAATTCTAAATTTTCAAAATCGAAGAATTTGAATTTGCAAATCGTTAAAATTGAACAATTTTAAATTGTGAATCTTCATAATTAAACAATTTAAAAAAAGTTTAAAATTATAGACTTTAAAATAAAAAACCTTTAAAATTAGATAAATTGCAATTCTATATTTTCAAAATTCAGGGATTTTTTATTTTAACTGTATAAAAATTGCAGATCTTCGAATATTGCATAGAAAATATTTTTAAATTCAAGATTTTTTAATTTTGAAAATTTACTATTAAAAAATCTGTAATTTTAATAATTTACTTTTGTAATTTCTTGAGCTTAAAAGATTTGGAATTAAATTTTCAACTAAAAAAAAATCTTTAAAAAAAATGATTTCTTAACAGACTGATTCAAACAAAATAGTTGAACACTTAAGCCAAAAAAATGATTTTTAAGCAAAAAGTGGCATTTTAATTTTTTTAAACTGAAATTTCTACTAAAACAGACGATTTTTTAAATCAAAAAGATAATAATTGAATTTCCCGTTAAAAAACACTTTCAGTTGACTTTTCACGATCCAAAATATACATTTTTAAATAAGAAATAATTTTTTCCGCAAAGAATTATGTTTTCAATCCAAAAAGACGAATTTTTAACAAAATTTTTGAATTTTCTACCGAATATTTTAACATTTTTATCAAAAAAAGAAATAAAATTTCTCTTCAAACAGATGAATTTTTATTTTTAAAAAATAGTCGAATTTTAAAATCAGAAAGACGAATTTTCAACTAATAAAGATTTTTTTACTCAAGAAAAAAATAAAAGTTTATCTAAATTGTTGAGCCTTCAATCCAAAAGACGAATTTTGACTAAAAAAATTATGACTGTTCATCAAAAAATTTATTTTACACAAAAGTGATGGATTTTTATCCAACAAAAATGAAATTTCAAACAAAAATAATATTTTTTCATCAAAAAAGGAAAATTTTCAATTTAAAAAAATTCATTTTCAACCAAAAAAGGGCTTTTCCATTAAATAGTTCAATTTTCAATCAAATAAATAAATGTTTAACAATTTAATTTAACATTTACCCAAGTAGTTAAATCTTCACACAATAAATTATTTCTTAAAAAATTGATTCAAAGAAATCTTTCAAACAAAATAGTTGAATACTTAAACAAAAAAGAATTATTTTTATCCAATTAAAAAAATGAAAATTCAAATCCATTTTTAAATAAAAAGATAAATTTTCAAAATAATAATTAAATTTTCTGTTAAAAAAGTTTTCAGTTGACTTTTCACGATCAAAATATAAATTTTTAAACCAAAAAGACGAATTTTTAAATAAAATTGTTGAATTCTCGACACAATTGTTGCATTTTTATGCAAAGAAGATTAAATTTTTTTTTAAAACGGATGAATTTTATTGAAAATTTTTTTTTTAATAGTTGAATTTTCATCCAAAAAGATGCCAGTTAATTTTTCAAGATCAAAATTTATTAACACCCAAGCAAACAAGAATAATTTTTAACCCAAAAGTTGAATTTTAATACAAAAAATTAAATTTATACGAAAACAGATGAATTTTTAAATCAAATGAACAATTTTATCTGTAATTTTAATGTAATAATCTGTAATTTTAATGATTTACTTTTGTAATTTCTTCAGTTTAAAAGATTTGGAATTAAAAACATGATCATCAAAATTATAAAAATTTAAGAATTTGTATTCATAAATCTCATTCTGTAATTTGATTAATTTACAATAAAAATTTCTTCAATTTGGAAGATTAAGAAATAAAAACTTAACTTTTCGTCATAAAAATGATCAAAAATTATAAACATTTATTTACACATCCTTAAATTTAAAGAAATTTTAAATGTAAATATTCAAAATCGAAGAATTTAAATTTGCAAATCGTCAAAATTCAACAATTTTTAATTTTTAATCTTCATAATTAAACTATTAAAAAAAGGAATGTTCAAAATTATAAACTTTAAAATAAAAACTTTTAAAATTAGATAATTTGCAATTCTATATTTTCAAAATTCAGGAATTTTTTATTTTAACTGTTAAAAATTGCAGATCTTCGAATAGTGAATAGGAAATATTTTTAAATTCAAGATTTTTTTAATTTTGAAAATTTACCATTAAAAAATCTGTAATTTTAATCATTTGCTTTTGTAATTTCTTCATTTTAAAAGATTTGGAATTAAAAACTTGACTTTTTATCTTCAAAATTATAAAAATTTAAGAATTTGTATTCCTAAATCTCTAAAGTTGAAAAATTGTTTTAATCTTTTAAATTAAAGAGTTAAAAATTTATAAAGTTTACAATTAAAAATTATACGCGTTTTAAGTTCTACAAATGAACATTCTGTAATTTTATTAATTTGCAATAAAAATGTCTTCAATTTGGAAGATTAAGAAATAAAAACTTAACTTTTCGTCATAAAAATGATAAAAAATTAGAAACATTTATTTACACATCCTTAAATTTGAAGAAATTTTAATTGTAAATCTTCAAAATCGAAGAATTTCAAGTTGCAAATCGTTAAAATTGAACAATTTTAAATTGTGAATCTTCATAATCAAACTTTAAAAAAAAGAATGTTCAAAATTATAAACTTTAAAATAAAAACCTTTAAAATTAGATAATTAGCAATTCTATATTTTCAAAATTCAGGAAAAATTATCGAAATTTCAGATATTTTTTTTTTATAAATCTTTACAATGCGATAATTTTCGATTTTAACTCTTCAAAATTGTAGAAATTTTGATTGAAAATATTTAAAATGAAGAGTCTTTATTTTTTTAATTTACAGTTAAAATTAAAAAATATTCAAACTTTCAGTTTGATAATAAAAAAATTTGTATTTTTTATAATTTACATTTAAAATTTAGTTCCATTTGGAAGAATAAGAAATAAACAACTCAACATTTTATATTAAAAGTTTACGAATATTTATGGGTGTATAAACAAATTTAATTTGCAAATCGTTAAAATAGAAGAATTTTCGGTTGCGAAACTTCAAATTAAACGATTGAAAAAAATGTTCCAAATTACCAAACCTGAAAATAAAAATTTTTCAAATTGAATAATTTTCAATTGTATATTTTTCATATTCAAGAATTTTTAATTCTAACTTTGTAATTCTTTAAAATTTCAGATCTCTTTCATTTGTAAATATTTTTTAATTTAAGAGGTTTTAATTTTAAAAAATTACCATTCAAATTTCTGTAATTTTTATTATTTACATTCGAAATTTCTTCAATTTCTAAGATTTATAATTGAAAACTCTTGCTCCTCAAATTTACAATCAAGAATTGTTCAAGTATTAATTTTTAATTTTTTAAATTTTAAATTAAAATGTGTAAGTTTTAAAATTTTGACTTTTTACCTTCAAAATAAAAAAAAAATTATCTGTAAAATTTGCAAAATTATAATCGTTTTCAAAATGTTCTATTTTCCAAATTTAATATGAAATCATTCAATTTCGAGATTCTTCAATTAAAACTGAAAATTTTCAATTTTCAATTAGAAAGGCTACCAATTCAATTCCTTTAAATTCCAATCGAAATGTTCCTTTTTCAAAATTTACAATTGTTTTTTCAAAGTTTCAAACGTTCTTAATTCGAAATGATTAATCATTGCTTCAAACATGTTTTAAAAAATTGTTTAACTATAATGAAATTGTTTATATTTTTAATGTTGGGAAATGAAAATCCAGAGACGTGTAAATAATATTTTTAAATAATTTTTTCTCCTCGTGGTTTTAAACGAAATCTAAAGTATTTAGAAGAGATGCTCTCTCGCCGTAGAATTCTGATTTTAAATGCTGTTTAAAAAATCCCGAAAAAGGGAAGAGCGCATTTTTTCAGCGATACTTAAGCCCGCTAATGTGGGTTCTATAAATTTTTATTTAAATCCCATTTTCGTAGAATAAAACCCTTGATTACGAAAGAGGTATGTTTAATATTTCTGCTGTAACAGACTTTGCTGAATGTCCCAAAAAAAAAGTGTGTAAAAAGAGAACTTCGCTGAATAATGTAATAAATGGGAACCGTTTATTCGTAATTTCTTGTCAAACGGAAAATATGAGATTTAAAAAATATATATTTTCTGAAAACTCCAGACCTCTTCTATTTTTTAAACGAGTTTGTTTTGACAAGAAATTGTGAAGATGAATTCTTGAATGAAGAAAAGAGGAGAAGAAAAAAACCTTGAGAGACAATTTTGTCATTTAGGAAAAAATGTCTTGCCTTATACAATTTAAAACTGTATATTATGTGGAGAAAAATTAGCACAAGTTCTTGGCTGTATACACTGTGGAAAGTAATAATTTGTTATTATAAAAAGCACAAATGTCACTCTACGACACAGATTATTATCAGTTACTTTTGTAAATACATATGTCTATAAAAGAAAGTGGTCTTTTATTTTAGTAATTATTTATTTATTATTTTAGTTATTTATTTCCCTTTTCTTATTTTATTTTAGGACGGGGAATTTTTTACATGAATCGATATTGTTTTTTTAAGGAATTATAATTCGGATTTAGAATAAACGGAATTTAAAAAATCTCTTTTGCAAGTCCGAATTCGTCACAATTAAACATTTTCCTCTTCCAAATTTTAGAGTTGAAGTAGTATTTCAAAGAGGAAATATTTTTTAATTATGATAGAAAATTCGTCCCTTTTTAAAAATGTAATTACTTTGTTGAAATTTAATTAAATTTTTTTTAGTTGTTAAGAACATTTTTTACGGAAAATTCAATTATATTTTTTGTTAAATATTGATATTTTTTAAATAAAAATTCAAGTTTTGGAAAATTGGTCCTTTTTTGTAGAAAATTAATATTTATGATTAAAAATTCTTTTTTTTTGGTACGTAA